>VXBU01018271.1:29513-100597 GCA_013400315.1 Bombycilla garrulus | reverse complement strand
GGGGCGGCCTCTGCCTTCGCCGAGTCGGGCTCTCTGCACGGTGCGTCCCGGTGCCCGCAGCCACCCGCACCCCGTGTCCGTGAGCCACCCGGTGCCGCCGCCACCACCCGCTCCCCGCGTCCGTGAGCGTCTCGGTGCGCCTCCGGGTGCCGCCGCCGTCCGCACCCCGTCTCCGTGTATCTCACGGTGCCGCCGCCACCGCCCGCACCCCGCGTCCGTGAACCTCCCGGTGCCGCCGCCCGCCCCGCCGTGCGGTGCCCCACGCCCCGGCAGCGAGACTCCCCCGCCGCCTCCCGCTCCTCCGCTCCCTCCGGTGCACGGTGGTCAGGCGGGTCGGTGCCGAGCCCGCTGGGATCCACCGGGCTTGGGGAAGCGGAACCTCTTCCTGCCTCCCGCGCCCTCCGGTGAGGAACCTGGCGTAGGGACAGCTCCCTCGTGGGTACCGCGAAGGTGACAGGGGACCAAACCCCCTCGGAGGAGGCTGCTGAGACCCTCCTCGCTCTCTGTGGAGTGACACGGGCACGTTCAGTCTTAGCCCGAGGAGTGACCACGGGGACATGCGGGATGGCCGGGTCCCAGCTCTTCCCCCCGCCCAGCTCCGGGCCCTCCCGTGCGCGGGGGGAGCCGCTCTCTGCCCCGAGGAGCCTCCAGGCACACGGCGCCTCGGGCCGTGCCAGGGCGGAAGGTGTGGGGTGTCCCGCAGCTCGTGGTGTCCCGCAGCAATGCGGGGCTGGCAGGTGCCTGCCCGCCCAGGGAAGGGATGATCGGCCTCTGCACTGGGGGCTCATAGCGGGAGAGTTTCCAGACCTGCCAGGCTGGCATGCCAGACAGAAAGGTGGGTGAAAAGCCTCCATTAGCCACCGCTGCTCCCCACAGAAATTCAGCAATAGGCAAATAAATAGTGAAATGGTCGCTGCGAGGGAACAGGGAGCCAAGGAGATGAAATATTCCGGGAGGGCGAGTGCACTTTGGAGCCACATTACAGCCTGCTACTCGAGCAGTTCTGCAGCAACTCACTTAATCACAACAGAAACCTTTATTAACGATACTGAAAAGCAGTGAATAAGTGGGTCATGTATAATAAGCCATTTGTGTTCAGTAGGTGAATACCAATTTGATAAAAGCTGTGTGTGCTGAAAACCTGTATAAATCGCTGTTTAGCAGATCGGAGACTGATCGTTTCATTAGTGGCTGGCGCAGCTTTCCCTCCACACACCAGCGTCCAGCAGGTTGGAGACGGGGAGCGGGAGAGGGGCTGTGGCCGGCGGGATGGGCTCGGCTGTGGCCGGCGGGCACGGGCAGGTCCTGCCAGGCTCTGCCCGCCAGCCCGGAGCTCGCCGCCATCTCTGCCCGGTGCTGGAGGCCTGGAGGAGCCTCCACGGCATCGCGGGGCTCTGGCACAGCCTGGGAGCGGCTTCACTCTTCCTTTTGACCTGTCCATACCGGATGCAGCGAGGGAATTGACGGGAGCAGCATGTGCCCCGCCGGCAGCGGCGAGCGGCCGTGAGCAGCGCTGGGGCACGGGCGGCTCCCCCGTCCCGCCAGCCCACGGCGGGCAGCGAGGTTCTGCTCGCAGGGCAGCCCCGGCTCTGGGGAGGGAAAAGTCACAATCAAAGAAAGTCCTTTACCTGCCCTCACAGCAAAAGATGGAGCCAGGATGGGCTCCAACTGCCCCGTGAGAGCATCTGAGCCGCAGGATTCTTCCCACCATCCTTCCCTACCCACAGCGCTGCCTCTCCCGCTTCTCTCCTCTCCTCAGGCTGGCGCCTTCAATTATTCATGCCCCCCATTGCAGCCTGTGCACGCTGGGCTGCTGCCATCCGCTTTCTCATGCGCTGGCTGGGAAGCTCCAGCCGCCTCCCCAGCCTGCTGGCCCTGGAGCGGGGCAGGGGAGCCGTGCTGTGAGGAGGAGCTGCCCGGCTTCTTCCCGGCACCGTGCACGGGCGATATCGCCTCGCCTCAGCAGAGCCGCGGCTGGAGGCTGGAGGGAGCCGTGCCCCGGCTCCCCAGGGCGCTGCCCTGCTCCGTTCCCGCACACCCCGGTGATTATTCTATCAATTACTTTCATAAACACTTTGCATTCTGCCGGATTTTTTCACACTTCCTGGTGGGAATTCTCCATGCGATGTGTTTTTCCTGCTGCTGTTCGTGCAGTCATTCAACGCAATTACATCTGACACGTCTCCTCATCAAACGTCTGGGCTTTCTCTTCCCTTGAAACGGCTGACAGACGACGGGCCAGACACTGGGAATTATTACGTTAGGACAGTGACAGCTAATTTTAATCATAACGTTCCCTGTGAGCGAGGCGGGAATCAACCAACAGCGCAGTCTGGGAGCTGGGGGCAGCGCGGCAGGGCTGGGGTGAGGACCTGGAGCGGGCCAGGGAGCTGGAGACTCGGCACGGCTGCCTCCTTCATCAGAGGCTGCTCCGGGGGCCGGATGGATGCCCAGCACCTGCTGGGCCCTCTCCCCTTCACGGCTCCTCTGGGATTTTGGTTCAGGGTGTGAGTGGGACTTGTGCACCTCGGGACAGACAGCCCTTCCTGGCCCTACCCTCGACAGCTCCGGCTCTCTCGAGCTCCTCTGTTCCACAGCTGTTTCCCCTCCTTGCAGGGCTCTTTCCCGTCTGGCCGCCCCCTCCCTAAGGCTCCGGGTGCGGCGGGGACTGAGCCCCGGGGACGGTGGCTGAGCTGGGTTGTACGGGTGCTTTGATGACTTGTGTCATGTGCTCCGTGTGAAGCTGGGCTGGGATGAGCTCAGCAGAGCTGGGCAGGAGGGTGCCGTGTCCATGAGCACCAGGCACTGCCAGCTCTGGGGGATGGCACCAGCACCTGTGTGAGGGGTGGGCACTGGCCACACCTGTGTGTGGGGTGGGCAGCAGCAGCTACACCTGTGTGAGGTGTGGGCACCAGCCACACCTGTGTGTGGTGTGCCAGCTCTCGGCTGCAGCTGCCAGTGCTGGTGCCTTGTGTTTTGTGTGCTGGGTGTGAGACCGGGGGGGCCTGGTCCTGTCTGCCCCATCCCCTTCCTGCTGAATGATCCTGGCTGAGAATCCTCCCCCGGTTGTTGGGAACCATCCCTGGCAGAAGCAGCACCAGAGCGAGTGGTGGCTGCCGGCCGGCTGCACACTCTGCTGGAGCCCCACTGGGAGCTGTCAAAAATAGGCTGTTTTTTGCTACTTATACTATCAAATAACAGCTCTTCCTTGAGCCCTCTGGGAGGGAATTGTCTGAGAACTGCGAGTCCCCAGGAACCAGATGGGAGCAGCAAGCCCCCTTGCGTGGGCTGAGCTTTGTGTAGCTGGGGCCAGACTGGAGAGACTCACTGCCCTCTCCCTTGCTGAGGGGGTTAAACATGAGGGGAGTGGGAAGCGCTGGGGGCAGGAGCTGGGGCAGCCCAGCGCGATGAGGCACTGTTGGAAATACCTGCAGTTTTCAAGGTTAATTCCAGCTCTCTGGTGAGGTGAGTGCTGGCCTGATCACAGTCACTGAGTTAGGTGGGGATTTTTTTTTTTGTTTTTAATTCACGTGCTGCAAATCTGAGCTCCTTCTGCTGCTCATATGACAGCCAAGAGGGGCAGAGCGCTGGCGCTGCCACCCCCAGCGTGTGGTGGGAGCGTCCCTGCCCCAGCTGACGCGTCTCGGGGAAGGGAGAGGGCTGGGCGGCTGGAGGAGAGCAGCGCTCACCGCCAGAGTCCTCTGCCCGCTCAGCTGCCGGGGCCGGAGCCACCTGCCCTCTCTCAGCGGTGACGCGGCCGTCACGCCGTGTTTCTGCAGCGGTTTGCACCGCGATGTGTTCTCAGCGCCCCGGGGTCAGCATCTCTGCTCGCAGGCTTGTCAGGAGGAGAAGCATCCACAGCTGTTAGTGGCGGTGGAAAGGGGAGGGAGGGAAGCTGCAGCCCGACCGGTGCAGCAGCCTCTGTCCCCGTGGTGGGGACAGTGTGGGTCACTGGGGTAGCGCCCAGGTGTCTTCTGGATCCATCCCGAGGGTGCCTCCTGCGCCTCCCGATCCCCCGGGATGGCTCCTGCTCAGGCCGGCTGTGCCAAGGGCTGGGGGCTCCTGAGGCGGCCAGGAGGGTCCCCATGTCCCCGTGTGCCGGGTGTGTCTCGGGTGCCTTTGCTGCCGGCAGGACACGGTGTCCCTGAAGCCGGGGCTGTCCCTGTCCATCAGCCACAGGAGTCGTGGGCTCCTGGGAAGGGGAGGGTGCTCGAGGGGTCACGGATGTCTGGGGAGGGGACGGCGCCGGAGGGGCTGTGGGTGCCTGGGGAGAGTGTCACTGGTGCTGGATTCTGTCGGACACATTTGCTTTTCCTGCGGTGGTGCAGCACAAACCCAGCAGGTCAGAGCCGGCCCCACACCAGGGACGCAGGGCAGGCTCTGGATGGACACTCCAGTGGGCAGGAGCAGGAGCAGAGGGACGTGTCATCTCCCCCGGCCCCTGTCCCTGCCCAGCGTGGGACGGAGCCAGCCCCAGCCCCGCCGCCTGCTCGGCACTTGTCACCCACCAGCCCGGCTGCAGCTCCAGCCCCGCTGGGCAGAGAAAAAGGCTTCTGATGCCCGGCTTAGGGAAAAAATCACTCCCGGGGCAGGAACCTGCGATTAACAGGCATTTTCAAATGTCCAGTGCATATTTAATTGTCCTCCAGCTCATCTTTACACAACAATTAGCCAGAGTTCGTGTCCATGGCGCTGCTCCGGTGTCGTCCTTGGTGCCTTGTGGGGGCTGCGGTGGGGATCCATGGAAGGTGGCACAGCTGTGGAATGGCAGGCAGAGTCCTGGGGACGCTCCTGGGGGCTTCACGGCTTTCTGTGCTGTGTGGGGTGAGGGATCGTGCCCACTCCAGGGAGGGAGCCTGCAGCCCGTCTGCCTCCGGTTTTTACGAGAGCACCAAGCTGTCCCAGCAGGCGTTTTCAATTCTGTTTATCTGTGTTTCCCCATTGAGTTCATTTTATTTCCTCTGATTTTTATTTCCTGGAAGATTGATTGATCCTGGTGTTCTCAGTTTATGACAGGTAGCAGGCCATAAAGCACACGGAGCAGCGGCCCCCGACGGCCCCTTCCCTCCCGCTGTGGGGAGGAGGCTCCAGTGGCCGCGGGGGCAGAGGGACGGGGCTCAGGGCTGGGGCAGGCAGGGGTCGGGGATGCTGGAGGGACAGGACAGTGGGCAGAGCTGGTGACTTGTCCAGCGTTCTCAGAGCAGTGTCCAGGCAGCTTGGCCGACCCAGAGCAGGGTCCATGCCCAGCCTGGGGGCTGCCTGCGGGGACCCTGATGCCACTCGTGTCCCTGTGAGGGACAGGACTGGGGGCACAGTGAGTCACCTCTGTCCAGGCAGGGCCGGGGTCCACAGGGAGGGCACACGGTGCTGCTGGAGGACACATCTGAAAGACACGTGTCCCCAGCAAAGGTGATGACCCTGGGTATCCATCTGCAGGATCTTTGCTCCTCTGGATGTGCTTGGGGGTGGCCGAGCTCTGGGGTTAATTAATACATACGCTTCCCAATTAAAATCGGAAAGAAAGAAGGCGCTTGGTTGAGTCCAGCCTTTTCTCAGCTTATCTGCGAAATTCCCGTCTGTGGGAGCAGATTTTAATTGTGTTCACAGTAATTTGGACCTGGTTGGAGCCCTCAGGCCATCACCCCGCCCCTGCACTGCTGGAGCTGTGGTGTCTGGGGGCCTGGTGCAGGCTCTGCTGGGACCCACTGCCTCTGGCCATTGCTCCTGGCAGCAGCAATTCCGTGGGGCAAGAGCCTGATCCTGGCTGCAGCCAGGGAATGGGTGGGTGAGGACTGGTTGATGACTGCACACAACAGCCCCAGCACTGTGGTTAGAGCACAGAGGAACCCCCTGTCCTGTGCCAGGAAGATCCCCCTGCTCCTCCCACAGCCCTCGGTCACCAGAGCTGTTCCCTTGCCCAGGGTTCCCTCCACTCCCCAGCACAGAATTCGTGTGGCTGCTGTTCCTGGGTGAGTGGGATGTGGGAGCAGCACTGGGAACCCCACCAGGACACCCCGCCTTGGTAAACCCCAGTGTTGGGTATTTTCCTCTGTTCCCTGCTGAGATGGATTAAAGGAAAGCGATAAGTGGATGGGATTTCATTGCGTCCGGAGGGACAGGGAGATATTGGAGGTATTAGCTTTTTGTCTGGGCTGGTAATAATTGGTTTTCAGAGGGATCAGGGCTGGAGAGAGTGTTGCTCCCGACAGGCTGTGTGTCCCGGAGGGCTCTAGTGGCTCCGATGGGAGCTGCACTGTGGCTGTGAGCCGGCAGTGCCGGCAGCATGAGGTGGTGGATGAAGACAGGGGACACAGGGCAGTCTCGGCAGCCGCAGCAGTGACCGGGGTGTGCAGGGGGCTGGCAGCCCTGTCCCCGTGCCGTGCCACGGGGAAGCCACCGCACCGATCGCGGCAGCAGCGTTTGCCGGTGCCCTGCACGCTGGGGCCGTCTGTGCGGAGGAAACAACAGTCTCTCCAGAGGAGATGAAAAGAATTCTAATTACATCTCCGAACAATATTTGTTTTGAGCGAGGAAAGCAAACCATATGGCGTGTGGGAGCCTGTTTGGGGCCGCATTAAGTGAGGATTTGTTTTTCAGTTATGTCCTGATCTGAGCGAGGTGCGATCATGCTCTATTTATTTCCTCCACCTTAGAGGTACGGAAGGTCCTGCACTCGCTCTGGGGCAGGGGTCTGAGGGGTGCTGTGCGAGCACCACAGGCTCCTGCTCCCTCCCTTTCCCCCACTGCTCTTTGCAAAGTGCCGGGAGGGGGCCAGGGGCTCTGCTGCAGGTGGGGAGGGGACCCTGGGGTGGGAAGGAGAAGCTGGGGATGGCAGGGACCTGTCTGCTCTGCCGGAGGGGCAGGGTCTGTTTGGCCAGGGAGGGCTCCAGGAGCTCCTGGTGACTCCACCTGTGTGTCCGGAGGCACTGTCCGCCGCTGGGACAGCGCTGTGTCCCCGCAGGCACCCACAGCCCCCGCTCTGTCTCCAGCAGCTCTCTTCACCGAGACCCCGCACGACATGACGGCGCAGGCGGGTGAGGATGTGGAGATGGCGTGTTCCTTCCGCGGCAGCGGCTCCCCCTCCTACTCCCTCGAGATCCAGTGGTGGTACGTCCGCAACCACAAGGACTGGACGGACAAACAGACGTGGGCTTCCAGTCAGGTAATGCCCCTCATCCTCCTCCACGGAAAGGCAGAGCCCTTCAGGCCGAGCCCTTGCCTGCACTTGCCGTGGGGAAGATCTTTGCTGCAGCCACTGCTGGGTTTTGGTGGGGGACCCCAACCCGCAGCAGCATCCCTGACCTGCAGAGCAGGGTTTCACTGACAGAGCAGCCGGGGGTTCTGTGGTGCAATTAATGATCTGCATGGGCTGCTCAACATCCAGCTGCACTGAGGATGCTCTGGGGCTGGTGGGACTGGGCTGTCCTGGCTGCCCTTCCCAGCCAAGGGGCTGCCTGGCCCATTGCCAGGACCCGTCCCAGGCTGAGGCTTTGTTTTTGTGCTTGTGCCTTCGCCTGTCCCATCACCAGCTCATCCCTCCTGGCCCTGCACCCTCCATCCCTCCCTCGTCCCGGTTCCCCGGGTATTGGTCCGGCAAACAGCCTCTCTTTATTTCCCTCTCTGTTCACACAGAGATAAGGGCCAAAGAATGGGAAACAGCTCTGGGGATTTTAATGAGCCCTGATTGTAGAGTCTTTGGGAGGCTGCTGCTGGTGTTGCCGTAAATTGAGAAGCCTCGGGGCAGTGCTGCCAGGATGGGGGGAGTGCTGCCAGGGTGGACAGGGTCAAGGGTGTTGGAGGCACTGGGAATGCACAGTGGCTGCTGGAGGGGAAGATTGGTGGCAGTGATGGGGACAGAGTTCCAGGGACAGGGGTCACTGCTGCAGCAGTGATGCCACAGTGATCAGGGCTCCATCCCCACTCCTGAGTCGTGAGGAGCACCTGGAGCTGAGATGCTGTGCGAGCTGTGGGTGAGCACCCCATGCTCTCAGGCTGCTGTGCTGCCGCTGGTTCCTCCCATCCTGACTGCCCAGTGTGGCTTCATCTGCCCTGGGGCTGGGCAGTCTCTTCTCTCATCCTCCTCCTCCCTTTTCCTTCTTGCTTGGGGCAGCCACCCTGGGAGTGGGAAGGAGTCTGGTGGGCTGAGCTGACCATTTCTCTTCCCTCTCTGGTCTCCCCCTACCCTGCTTTTTCCACAGCTGAAATCATCATCACCAGAGGAGCCCGGGAAAGAGGCGACAAAAATCAGCGTGAGTTTGAGTGACGGTTCATGTGGGGGCTGCACTTGAGGGCTCAGCAGGACATTCTGCTGGTCCCAGTGCCACAGGCTGGGAGCACCAGGGTGGGAGAACTGGGTCTGCCTTGGCTCGGTCCTGGGGATGACCGGGGTGAGGGGTGGCACTGGGAAGCACAGCCTGGACCCTGAGCCTTGTCCGGCATCTGAGTGACGCATTAATGCCAGGGAGAAAATAATCCAATTGACTCAGCGGATTAGCATCCCAAAGCCGTTCAGGCTGATGTGAGCAGAATTATTGAATCAGTTAAATAAAACACTCTTGGCCTTCTGCTGCCAGGTGTGTGTCCCCTTGGCCGTCCCTGCCTTGGGGAGCCCTGAATGTGGGGGTGCCTCAGACACGGAGCAGTGCTGGGAAGCTTCCCACTGTCACCTGGCAGCCTCTCCTGGCTCTCCCAACTTTCCTTCACTGAGTGAGCATGGAGGGATGGGTTTGGTCAGGCACCTGTGGCTTCTCAGATGGGTGCCCCCAAAATCCAGGATCAGTCTCTCATCCCTGGGGAACCCTTCCCATGGGAGTGCATCACCATCTGCAGGACCAGTGCATGATTCTCTCGATGGTAACGAACCCCCCTCCAGGGGTCATGTCCCCTTTGATTAATTGACACCCACAGTCCATATCCAAACCTAAGCAGATTCCTCCAGGATCTGCTCCTCCCCGGGCACTGTGGCTCCCTGCCCCACAAGCAGCAAAGTTCAGCAAAGCTGCTGGAGCAGCCAGAGCCGGGCTCTGCCTGACCCTGTCTGCTGAGCTCAGGGGGCTGCTGCTCCCCAAACCCCACCCAAGCCCTGTTCCAGGGGCATGGTGCCACCCTGGGGCCAGCACTCCCTCTCTCTATGCATGTTTCAGCATAATTAGGCAGTTAATTGCACGCTGGGATGGAATTGATGGGTGTGGAGTGTAACCAGGATTTATTTTGAATCATTCGAGGTCTCTGCTGCTTCCTCCAGATCCAGCCAGCAGGGAGAGGCTGGAGCTTCAAACCTCTTTTGTTTGTTGTTATTTCAAATGTCCTTGATCATTAAGTGTTTATGGAATGGAGGAGATAAATGAGCATGGGCGGTTCTGATGGAACTTGAGGTGCAGCCACGACAGCAGGCGACTGGGAACAAACAGCAGAGTCAAACACTGAGGGGAGATGCAAATCCTGAGGAGGAGCCACCGTGCCAGGCTCCCCTTGGCCGTGTGTTATCCACCAAACACACCTGGCGCTGGAGATGCTTTGCAGGGATGAAGAGAAGTGAAACATGATGGGTCTGGGTTTATTTTGTCCTGCTTTGAATCCAACAGCACAGCCCAGGGCTGAGCTGGGGCTGGGCACAGCAAATCTGCCCTTGCTGGCCGTGCCAGGGGCTCTGCCCCATTCCCATGGGCACTGAGGGCTGTTGCTGCCCTGCCTGTGCTGGTGGAGCCGCAGGAGTTACGGCCAGTCATAAAACCTTCCCTCCTGAGGCTCAGTGACCCGCAGGGTAGCGGCTCCATGGCCACTGGTGGCACCAGCAAATTGGGGTTTTATTTTATTAGTTCTAAATTTCCCAGCCATTGATTTCAGTGACTTCTGGCTCTCCCAGAAAGAGGTATTTTTGAAGCTCCTTTCCCATGACAGTCTCAGCATGTGGGCACACTTGCACCAGGGCCTGGCAGCTCCTGCCCCTGCCTCGTCCTGTCCCCACAGGACTGCCAGCAGTGCAGGATTTGGGCTCACGGCTGCACATGGCCACTGAGCAGCCCCGAGGTGCTGTTTGGGGTGGCCCTGGCTGTGACCTGTGCCACCAGCTGCCTCTCAGCAGCCCACGGCGTGCAGGGCAGCTGAATGCAGCAGCTTGTGTGTGCTCGTGTGTATGTGCACATGTGGGCAGGTGTCTTCATGTTCCTGCACTGGATGCCCCCACAGTGAGGGGCTGAGGGGACATTGAGGGGTCCTGGTCCCCACGCTGCCTCCTGTGATGTTTGGGGTGGGTTTTGTCCCTCTCCGGTCCCATTTCCAAACACCATAAAATCCTCAGCTAACAAATGCAGCGGCGAGTAGAAAAATGGCCTTTGCCATCCACTGTGATTATAGGGAACAGAGCCAGGGGCCTCGGGGTGGGTTATAAATCTGATTTATTGACCCAGCCCAGAGCAGCCGCGGCTCTGGCTAGTGAGTAAGTCTTAAATTTCATTGGGTGATAAATACTGAGAGCGAATCAATTTGGTAGAAAAGCTAATTAGCCAGCGTGGTTCCGCATCGATCTCCGAGCCCTGCGTGGCCGGGTGCGAGCCAGGGCTTCCATCACCCTGCGCGCCCAGGCTGGGGCTGGATCCCCCCGCACCAACTCCAACAACCTTTACCGCGTCCTCCCCAGCACGGGGCTGGTGGTGGCACTGACCCGGGTGTCCGGGGTGACACTGGGAGTCCTGGGGACCCCCTGACCGCCCGTGTGCCCCATGCAGGTGGTGAAGGTGGTCGGCAGCAACATCTCCCACAAGCTGCGGCTGTCGCGAGTGAAGCTGGAGGACGAGGGGACGTACGAGTGCCGGGTGATCGACTCCAGCGACGGCAAGGCACGGCACCACAAGGTGAAGGCGTACCTGCGGGTGGAGGCGGCGGGGGGCCCGGGGCACCCCCAGGACACCGAGCTGCGGGAGGCCCCGCTGGCAGAGCTCACCGCGCCGGGCTCGGCCCACGCACACCACCACCACCACCACCACAAAGCCGGGAAGGAGCTGAGGAAGCGCTCGGCAGACACCTCCTGTGTGCTGTAGGTGGGCGGTGCGGGAGGAGCCCCCCTCCGCCCCGGACTCAGCGGAGCCAGCAAGGGTCCCGCAGCCCCTGCCAGAGACTGGCCCCACCACCCCGTCTTGTCCCGCTCCCCTCAGCACCTCCCTCTCCCACAGTGCCCGCGGGTTTCTCCCCAGCCGCGGGCGCAGCGGTGCCGGGGCTCGGCGTGGTGCGGGAGCCGGACCTGTCCGTGCCATGGGGGCATCGCTGGGGCTGTGCCCGGGGCCAGGACGTGTGCCTACACCTGGCGGTCCCCTCCCCTCTCCCCGCCACCGTGGTGCCGCGGGCTGTGCTGTGTCCCAGCTCTCTGCCCGGTGGGGACCCTCCCTGCCCTCCCCCGTGCTTCGCAGACCCAGCCGCCCGTTCCTGTAGGTTGCCCTGTTTAATTGCCCGGTTCCAGCCCCACAGTGCGTATCTAGGTTCCAGCCTCCATCCCACAGCCCGTGTGTGTTCCCCTGCCCTGCCCCTGCCTGCCCCGCAGCCCCCAGCACGTCAAGGCCCGAGCTCAGCAGAGGAAGGACGGCACGGCACGCTCCTGGCACACTCCTGGCATCGCTCAGCCAGGCAGCTGCCCGTGCTCCGTGTATGCCCGGGAAGGTGTGCCATCGGAGCGGCCCCCCCGCACCCACCACTCCTCCTCCCCTGGCATTTCACTGAGGATGGGGCGCTCATCCGCCAGCCCCGTCCGCCCTGGCCCCATCCCATCCCGCTGCCCGTGCTGGCGTGGCTCTCGGCCCCCCCTCAGCCAGGCATCCCTCCCTCCCGGGCACGGTCTGGCCCCCGGGCTCTTGTGTCGCAGTGCAAACAGCAGAGCCCGTCCCTGCTGCCCCCACGGGTGACCGCGGCCACTGGGGACGGAGCTGTGGGCAGGGACAGGGGGTCCCGAGCCTCCCCGCCCGGCGCCGGGCACTGCTCCCCTGCTGCCCCCAGCCTGCCACCATCAGACCTGCTGCAGCTAATAAAGCTCTTTAAACTTGGGGTCTGTGCTCTGTGTCTGTGGCACGGCAAGGGGACACGGCTTTTGCACTGCCTTGGGTAAAACGGGGCAGAGCTGGGGCTGCTGGACCGGGGCCGGTGGGGATGGGGATGAGGGTGGGCGTCAACAACATCACCTGCAGCTGAGGGCTCTGAGCTTTAAAAAGCTGCAGCTGGGGAAGCTCCAGCCCAGCCTGGGAGCGACTGCCCTGAGGGGTGCAGGGTACAGCGAGCTGCCAGGTGAGCTGGGGGTGCTCCATGCTGTGGCCATGGGGAGCTGGGTCCTGTGGGGTGGCTGGGTGGGCTCTCAGGTGAAATCCTGACACTCACACCAGATTGTCAGCCTGGTGGGAAATGGGGGATCCCCAAAGCACGGTGCTGGCTGCCCCTGGGGTCTGGCTCTGCCTCTGCAGTGGACAGCAACTCCGAGCACTGGCAATGCCCAGCCCAGCCCAGCTGCCTGGAGTCCTGCAGCTCCTTTGCAGCTTGTTACTTCCCGGGCCTCCATCCCGCTCACCCCTTGCTGTGATGATGAATAGGAGAAAGAGATGGTGGCTCTTTCTGCCACCAGAGGTGTCAGCCTGTGCTGGGGCAGGAACAGGCAGGGGTGGCTGGTGTCTCATGGTCACCTCTGCCACCTGTAGAGCCAGGTGGCGCAAAGGGCACAGGAGAAAAACACTCAGGAGCTGCAGGGCAAGGAGAGACTGCTGGGGCAAAATTCCACTTTGCCACAAGCAGTAATGGTGGCCGTGCTGTGGCAATCCCTGGCAGAGCTGTGGGGCCGGGGTTGTGCTCAAATTCTCCCAGTCAGGGAATGGGATTGCTGGAGAAAGAGAGATTGGGATACATTGGTCACCCTTCAGCAAAACACAGGGCACAGCAGAGGAAAAGGAAGAGCCAGGGACATGCTAGGGAGGGCAGGAGGCAGCAAATCACCTCAAACAGGGAGTAAACAGATTGCTGTGCAGCGCAGTGATTTGTAAAATCCGGAGGTGAGCTTTAACAATAACAGGTTTTATTAGAAGAGATTAATTTTGCTGAGTTCATAGGAAATCTTGGGAGCAGGAGTCGAGGAGAGGACCCTGCTGGATGCATGTACACGGCTCAGCAGTGCCTGGTGCCAGGGGCTGTGCGTGGGACCGTGCCACCAGCCCCGGGTGTGGCAGTCCCCCAGGATCCTGGCTGGGTTTGTGCATGGAGGAGGTGGCTGGAGCTTTCTCAGCTCTCTGATCCCTTAGAGGGTGGCTGGAGTTAGGGGAGCTGGGGGTCCCCACGCCAGTGTTGGGGGCTGCTTGGTGCAGAAGAGTGCTGGAGGGGAAAGCCCTGGGCTTGTGAAGGGGCTGAGCTTAATATGCAAGTCACTGCCGGGGAGGAACCAGCCTCATGAAAATGCCATTTCCACGCAGTCCCTCTCCCAGCCATCATCCTGCCTCAGACAAAAGCAATTTACTCAGCCTCCAATAAAGCAAGGGCGATAACGAAGCTGAGAGGAGCTGACTGTGACGGGCAGGACGGCCTCTCCTGCCACCAGCACCCACCTGCTGGCTGAGGCTGTGGGGAAAACCTCTGCACAGCACTGTGAGCCACAGCTTCTGGGTGGGGGTGTCTCGGTGCAGTCAGCTGTGCCAGAGCCCTGGCTGGTGATGTGTTGGTTCCTGGGCACTGATGGGACAACGCTGCCCTTCAATCCCATGGTGTCCTGCAGGGTGGCAAGCCTTGGCATGGGCAGGCTGGTCACTGGAGTCCCCACCACGGCACAGCGGAGCAGAGAGAGGCTGCATGCAGCCTCTGCACCTAATGGATGAGTTTTGTCAAGTGCTACAACAACCCAGAAAACTGCACCAGCCCCAAGGGCGCTTGGAAACCAAAGACAGTATTTCACCTCCCTGCCTGCCCTGTCAAAGCAGCTCTGAAGGCTTCTTTGTATGGAACCCAACCAGCGTTAAGCATGAACAGATATTAAAAAAGAGTGAAGCTGACCTGCAGCCCTGTCCTACTGGATAAAAAGCCACTGACTTGTGTTTTCCCTGAAGAAGCAAACAGGAGGAAAGCCTGAATAAAACCAAGGAGACAAGGGGAAAATAACTTCAGATGAGGGATGTGGCAGCAGAAGCAGTGCCCTTGGGCCCACCAGCAGAGACTTGGTTTGGATGTTCACCCAGGATCCCAACAGTGATGCACAAAGCCTGCTTCATGTAACAATCTATTTATTGCTTTGGTTTTTGCATTCTGAACTTACTTCCAAATTTAGTCAAGATCTGCCCTTCTGTTTCACTTGCACAGTGTCAGGAGGCAGCCTGCTGCCAGGAGCTGCTCGGGTGACGCTGAGGGATCCAGGAGCTGGTGACGTCTGTGACCAGCTGAGCAAAGCAATGCCTGTGGACAATCCCTGCAGCAAGAGCCTAGAGATGTGGGAGCTGGAGATCAGGGGAGAGGCCCCTCAGCAGGGGCAGTGAGCTGAGCCCAAAGAGGAGTCATCCTCCGCTCACTGTACCACGTTGAACCTGCTCTGACAAACCATGGCACTGCTGGGTGCCACGGGGCTCACAGGCCCTGTCTGACCATGGACAGACACAGAGGCTGAACTGGGACACAGGCAGGTGCTTCATCTAATTCTCCTTGGGGTGGGGGTTAGAAATGGCCTGAGAACCGTGATCTGGGCATGGGAGAAGTTGTAAATCACTCCCAGGTGTAAATCAGGGCTGGCTGATTCTCTACAGAACCCCACAGGGAGTGAGAAAGAGAACAGAGCACGTTTGGCCGCCTCCATTTGGTCTTAGCAAACTGCAGCTGTGAGGAGCAGCCCTGCTGCTTCTGACAGGACACGTTGTTCTTGCCAGTACCATAGGTGAGGAATTTATTAGAATTGCATTTTAACTTCTGGAATTAACTGCTTTTAAAGAGAACAGGTTTATAGTGCACCCCAAACAAGATTCTGTTCCTGGGAAGGGTAAAGGCCAGAAAAAGCTTTTGCTTTGAGTTGTTAGTCACTGTCCAGCTGAGAATGGGAGGGATCATCACAGCTGTGAAGAGATCAGAGGTGGGGAGGTGCTAAAGGAGCATGCCCCCAAGGATAAAGGGTTGGGAAGTAATTTCTGGAAGAAGACTCACTCTTCATCTTGAAGAATTTGGAACAGATGTACCATTTTCTCTGCATGTGGTGCTGGCGAGGCACAAGTCAGAAGGAGTCAGGGTCGTGTACCCACCTCATCCTCAAACACCGCTTCAAAAAATAAACCTCCTGCCCCAGGGACACTGCGTCAGCCCGTGCCCCAGACTGGGCAGCTCTTCCTTTGCCCCTGAACCATTTGGGTCCTCAGTGACGGTGTTTTCCCAGGTGAGCTCTAGCCTGGTGGTTCCTCTTTCCCATCCCAGCTGCTGTGTGGGTCTGTCAGGAAGGAGATGCCTCCTGTGTGCTGGTGCTGGGAGCCGTGCCCTCGTGCTGCTGCAGCCTCTGGAGCAGGAGCAGCACGTTGTCCGTGAGCTCGTTCCGTGGCCGCCCCATCCCGCTGAGCTTCACCGGGCGCAGGCTGGCGTGGGGGGGCTCGTAGCCCTCGGGGCAGCAAACCTCACTCAGGAACAGCCAGGTGCTGTCAGGGTCCACGTGCATCAAGTGCAGGAAAACACTTTGGAGAACAGCAGGAAGAGAGGAAAGAAGAGTAAGGACAAGGCCTTTTGGTTATCATCCAACAGGGCTGTTAGGAGCTAAGGAAAGCTTTGATGCTGTTGGCAACCTCTGGCAGCTGCACAAATTTGGCTCTTTACAGAGGGCAGTGCGCTGGCCCCTGTGCCCGAGAAAGCAGCTCTGTGTCTCACAGCTACTGGCACGTGGGAGAAAAATATTTATGATAGCACACAGCCACTTACAGACATCAAACAAGCAGCTGGTGCAGAGCTGACCCAGGCTCGCTGCTGGCATTGTGCGAGCTGTGGCTGGCACGAGCGTAAACCTGCCTGTCCCACATGCTGGGGAGGTGACTGCAGGTGACTGCGTGTGCCATGCATATCTGGGATCTTCTGGACAACAGCTTCTGCAGAGATCTTGGGAGAAGTTGTCTGTGTTGTCCACCACCCTCTCTGGTTTTTGGGGAGTGACTGAGTCAACCCACCTGGGCTCCTCTGTCTTTCCAGAGGTGGCAAATCCAAGAGTATTTGGGAAGAGCTGCCCCGGCTGGGCCCCAAGGGAAGCTCAATGCTGTATTTGAGGGCTTTTTGCTCAAGTGAGATCTCCCACCATCCCAAGTCCTTATTAGCTGCTTCCAGATTTCTGTCATTCTGCACAGCACCTTTCACAAAGCAGGATTTTAAACCAAAACCAAACACCTTTCTTAACAACAGAACAAAGGAGAAGAGGAATCACAACTTCCTCTGCAGATTTACTGCTGTGTTGATGGTTTTCACTTTGCATTTCCATACCTCAGTAAGATGGGATTTGCCTTTCCAGCATGCCCTTCACACAAGCTCCAGCTGTGAGCTGCTGGGACACAGCTGCTGCTGAAGAGCAGGAAGCTCAAGGAGTGAGAGAGCAAATGCTGATTTGTGTGACCTACACTTACCCACCCCCTCCTGCCAGCTCTCCCTGCAGCAGCCTCTGTGCTCAGCTAGGTCTGTGTCAGGGTTTAATGCACAGAAGGTGTACTGGGAGCTGTACTGGGCTTAACTGGGACTAAACTCTCTGGCTGTGCCATGAACAAAATTAGACTGGAACTGGCAAGGCCTCTTCTTGAATGGTGCTGAGTGCTCTGTGAGCAGCAAAGGCACTCAGCACTCACCACACCTGTGGTACAGTTTTCCAAGGTCCCAGTAAAGCCCAGGTGTCTTCAGGTCCCTAGTTTTCAGTGAAATCATGGAGCTGTGAGAACAGGTCAGGTAATGGGAAGAGAAATCAAGGAGGTCTGCCTCTGCTCCCCCAAGAAGCACAGGACTGAACTGCCTCTCTTAAAGCAAAGATCACCTCCTACAAAAGTTGCAAGAAATCCAGATCTGATTGCTGTCCAAATCTCTCCTGGAAGAACTTCCATCTCTAAAGGGAGGTTGCTTCCAGTGTGAAGCAGGGAGAAAATCCCTTTGAGAAGTTTTCCTCTGAAAGGGAGTGCAGTGCCATGGGTAACATGAAAGAGGACAGAAATGAGATGAAGGTAGGAGAGAGCTGCCTCTCCTCTTCACAATAACCCTGTGGCTGTGACTCGTTATTCATGCACAGCCAAAGCTGCTGCTTTTGCCTCTCTGCCACGAAGACCTCGCCTGTCCCTCAGCACAGGTCTCTGAATGGCAAGAGGGGAGATGTCACCACTGAAGCTGCTGGCAGTGTCCCCTCCCAGAGGTGCTGGTGGTGCCTATCTGCCTACTCCAGAGAAACCAGTGGGAATGTGCTCTACAGCGATAGCTGGGCTTGGCACCGGCTGCCTCAGCACCACCACCTTTTTCCTGTGCATTGGCCAGTTGCAGGTGAGCTCACAGGGCTCCTCATTCCCCTGGGCTGTTCCTGTGGCTCTGCTGACTGGGAGGACTGGTCCAAGTGCAGGGCTGGCAGGGGCAGGGTATGGAGCTCTGGCTGCTGCCAGCCTGGCTCCAGCTCTCCAGACACTGCCCCTGCCCTCAGCTTGGCTGTGACAGCAGGAGCACAGGGCTCTGCGTGCCAGCAAACAGCAGCTCCCAGTGCTTCCACCCAGGTTCCGACGGGCTGCTGCTGGTGGGCAGCTGCAGAGATAATCCTGGCTCCTTCTGGCTGGGATGGGAGCAGCAAGGACAATGAAATGCTGAGAGGTGAACGTGGGAATGGGGAATATTGTGCAGCAGGCTGCTGATCCCCAGCACACGCACACAGCTGTAGCTCTTACACTCACAGCACAGACACTCTGCTCTCCCACCCCTTCCCAATCAGTTTCTCCAGGGAGAGCGACCCTCAGAGATTATCCAGACCCTGCAGAAGTCACTTTCTCTTGTGCCCATAATAGCTTCAGGTTGTGATTATCCCTGATAGCCTGGAGTGCGCTGCAGCTTAAAGAACAACTTGACTTTTACATTTTCAAACTAACTCTGGGGTAGTTTCCAAGCAACCCGTTTCCATAGCAAAGAATACTGGGGTTAATCCAAGTTTGTATTCTGTTGTTGTCATTTTCTTTTTCTTTTCTTAAATATCACTTTATTGAATTTTGCCTCAAGCAGGTGGCTGTTCTGGCATGTTTCAATCCAGCCTGGGAGTGACAGCTGACAAAGAATATCCAACAAACCACACAAGCAAACCAGAGGAGGTAAGCTGCATAATCAACCTTGGTATTAAAAAAGGTCCCAAAATAGCTCATATTTGTCCCAAGTGTGCTAAACTTATTCTACCAGCACAGAGCAATTTGGCTATTCTGTTGACTTGTCCTTTCCCAAGCTCCAAGCAAAGCCATGTCACAGTGAGCAGACTGGCAGAAGGACAAAACTTCCTGGCTTTCCATCCCTGATGAATGTTTAACTGGATACAGCCCACCATAGGCTTTAGTAAGAACTGAGGAAATTACTTTGGCATCTTAGGGGAAAAAAAAATCCTATCCAGATTGCTGATTGAAAGGTCTTGGGCTACAAACATTTAGTGGGAGTTAAGTGTAAATTTCAAAACAGTCACTTGAAGCTGAAAGAATGGAAAACTACTCGTCAGTTTTGACAGGGGCCAGTGACAATTTCCTAATCTCTTTTCCTTCAGGGTTTTATCCCCTGAAGTGAAAAGCTTGTAGGGATGATGCAACTTTATAAACTGAGGAGAAGCTCAGATTTACATATTGTGACTTTCAGTTTCCACCATCTGCCCCAGTCTTGCTCCCAGTGGTGGGGCCCACACACTCCCCCTTGCTCAAGTCTTTTTGGGCACCTCCCTACCCTTGCATGGGCTCATCTTCTACAATGATGGCAAAGACTTTCCTAGTGCTCCTTGCCATTCTCAACTCTTCTTCAGTAGGTTTGGTCCCTTTGGTGATTTTGCATTTGTTTTTTTAAAAACCCTTGGATAATACTCTCCTGGAATACTCCCAGCAGTCATCTCCTAGTAAAGCCAATTGTTATTGTCCCATTTTCTCTTCCTCAGATGTGCTGGAGTTCTTTCTTTCCCAGCATCTATTTTTGCCTGTTGAGTATTGCATGAAGCTGCAGTTACAAAAATCACTTACTCCCACTGCTTCATCTAATAAAGCTACAGGGTCCCATAAATGGGATTAAGCAGACTCCTTGGGACATTATAACATCCCTGGATGATAGCCACACTCCCTTTTTTCCTTTTTTTTTTTTTTTTTTTTCCTGTGTGGCTCAAGCACCTTTGTGTGGCCAGAAATTCCTGCTCAGCCCTTTGCATGCCTACAGAATCCTCACGTAGTCAGTGTATGATTTTTGGAGCTACAACTGACTTTGCAAGTCCTGACCTTGCTCTTGACAGGTCACAACCCATCAGTTGAATAAGAGCCCTATGAGCTGAGCAAAGGCCAGTTAGTATAAATCACCATGGCAAGCTGATTCCAAACATCCTTTTACATCATATGATTTCTGCAGTGATAAAGCTGAGTTATGTGACGTACGCTGGCGCTCAGGCTGGGGCTAAGATTAGTTCTGGTCTATCTGTTTTTAGAAACATTTAAAATGCAGAATTTCTCATGTATCAGGCTGATAACACTGCCCTTGCTTAGATGGAAAGGGCCTTATGTGTGACAGCCTGTGTCAGTTTGCAGAATTACTTTCAGGCACATGGAGAGCAAGAAGAGCCAGAACTTAGAGGAATGTGGTGGTTCAGCAGCTGGAGAACAGAAATGGAAGGGTGGCTGGGAATGATTCCTATCCTGATACAGGAGCTGATTGTTATGGTCCAAAGTAATTTTGACTTTTCCAGACTGAAACCTCATCTCAGGGAAATACAGTTAAAAGTGAGTGTGATACAATAAACTCTGATACATCCAGGCTCCAAGACCAGGGATCACTTAGGACTAAACTGAAAAAAATTAAACCCAAAAGAAACCTCCAAATGCTGCCGTGTCTGTAGTGTCAGGCCAGGCATGATGCACGCCTCAGTGCATACATGTGTCTGGTCAGTGGAGTTAAACAGGAGAGAGCAAGGGCTTCTAGGAGCAGCGTGGTTCACTGACATCTGTGATGTATGATGCATCAAAAGCATGGGGGGAGGAGCAAAACATATGGCATGTCCCCCTTGAAATATAACAAAAGCAACACACAGGAGAAAAATGTTACTTGCCCTGAACTTTGCTGCCCTTTTACTCCAACAAGTGAGCTCACTTCACCGTACAGCTTCCAACAGGGCTCATTTAATATTCCCCCTACCCCTGCTGTTGGGGGGAAATTGCACAGCTTCTCAAGCTGCTTGGTTAATGATTTAAAAGCTTCAGATTCCAAATATCTAGATAAATCCTGGTGTTCTGCTTTTCATCCAGCATTGCCTGCACAGACTGAGGCATTATTGCATTAAGGGGATGCACTCCCACAGCACAGAGCCCCTCTGCAGAACAAATGCTGCCGGAGCCTGCTGTGCTGCCGTGAAAGCCTCCGAGGTAAAAATAAACCGGCTCCCACCCGCGCAGAGATACAAACAAAGGAATGCTCCAGCTCCAGAGAGCGCTGCCTCTGAACTGCTGCCCAGCCACACAAAGCTCTTCACACCCCGCACCCCTGGGAGCCTGTGCTTTGTGAAAGGGAACGGATGGGCTGCACTTCCCTTTGCTTCCCTTTCCAGCAGCCTGCCCTGGAAATCCGAAACCGCAGAGCCTGCAGGACCGGCTGGTTTCCCCTCCCCTCGGGGGAGGGCAGGGCTGGCCACACAGGAAAGGGGGAGACTGGCTTTCACCTCCATCCTTCAGCAGAGGGGCTTTCTGATTTATGTCCCGTGTTCTGTACCTGCACTCGTTTTGTCTCCTGAAATCTCCGGCCTTGGTTCCAGGTGACACCATATGACAATAGTGATTTCTTATCCTGACAGCACAACATGCTGAGCAGGATTTTGTACACCAAGCAGCAAAGTATGCCTGTCAACACTTCCTAGAGATGGAATGTGTTCACCTAAACTGTCTTTGCTCTTTTAGACTCTCTCAGCCTTCTCAGAGCAGCACTGGTGCCAAGACTGACAGCTTCCTAAACAAACTCTGGTCCACCTGGCAGAGCCTGGGTTGGAGCCCAGGGAAAATAGAAGGATAACAGAGGTAAATCCCCCAGCCTGCAGAAGGTATTAAGTGATAAAATACAAGGGAATACCTGGCACATCCTCTTCCAAAGCCGTCTTCCCCCTGCAGTTTGATGCCACCAGTGGGCCAAGAGCCTCAGGTATTTAGTTAGGAAAAAGCAAGTAGAACATCTGCACCCAAATGCACTGCAAGGTCACCTGTAATGTCTGTAATGTGCAAGCTGACAACTGACCTCTCTAACTCATTTTGGGGAGTAAATGATACTTCACCACAGAAAACTTCCATGAGAGGCCCTGTTGTACAGGGCTTGAATGTGCTGGAAGGTGGAACAGGAAAGGTGCAAAAGGAATGGCATCACCATGCTCCCTCTGTCCCCCACTATCTGTACACCCAACACACCTGCATTTAAGAGACATTACCTCCGGGCAGCTTCTTGCAGTTTCACAGGTTGCCTGGCGCTGAGGTAATTCAGGCAGGCATCTGCCACTTTATTCAGGTCACTCTCGCCTGCAGAAATGGAACAGGAAAGAAGGGTAGGAGGTGACCTCCTCAGCAGCTGCTGCCTAATGGAATCAGCTCCAAATTGGCAGCAGAGGCTTCAGAGCCTTTGAGCTGTCTGACCCGGAGCTCTTCTGACCTTGCCTTTTAAGCATCTTGCTGCAAAGCCAGGAAAGCAATCAAGGGCACTGAGAGGAAAAGAGTAACTAGCCAGCAAACCTTCTCCCTCATCAAAGTCAGCTCCAGAAATTTCACCGGGGGAGAATTTCAGAGTTTCACTCAATAGAAGAGTGTGATGTGCTGGATTTAAAGGGTCACCCAGAGATAAGCCCACAATGGAAACAGTCAAGCTAGCCAGAAGTCTTATTTGGGCTCCAGTTTGTCCAGTAAGAACGAATTGTGGCCCCATAGGCCCTACAGCAATGCAGACACTCTGTTCTGTACCCTCTTCTCATCCACAAGTGGGATGAGCAGTCAGATTTTGCATGTGGTGGGAACCTTCTCTCCCATCTGTCTGCTGGGGAGAAAAGAGTGCCCAGCACCTCTTTACAGAGCTCCCAAAGGGAACAGATTCAGGCTAGAGGCGATCAGGAAATCAATTCTGCAGGCAGCAGGAGGAGAAGCAGCAAGTGAGAGGAAAGAATAAAGTCTGGCAGAGATCCACACAACTGTGCTTCCCCTGGTACTCACCCATGTCCAGCCTCTCGCAGAGAGAGCCCAGGCCCTGCAGCACAGCCAGCTGCAGCTTGAAGGCCAGTGTGTGGCTGTACACAGGCCCAGCTCTGGCACTCACTGGGGCCTGGCTGAGGAGGGAACTGGTCAGCTTGGGAAGGACATCTTTGGAGAACCTCTGCCTCAGGAAATCCCCACACGTTTGAGCCAGGGTACACAGCACCTAAGAGAGACATCAGTTACAGGGGATGGTGCACACACCAGCCTGGGGATTCACTCTCCCTGGAGGATTGTTTTTGCAGGTGAGAGCATTGTGACCACGCTTGTCCCAGTCTCCCCATAATGAGCAGAAGGTGAATGTTTGAGAGGCTGAGTGAGCTGCACCCTGCTCTGCAGTGTCACCTGCCTGACCTCCTGGGCTGCCCTTCCCTCATTAGCACAGTGAGAACACTGCAGCTGTGCAGTATTACTCAGAATTAGTGGAGCAGTCTCTGATGGAAAATGCCATCAAATATCATTATATCCTTAAATCTCTTTTGTGGTACAGACACCCCATCTTTCCAAGCACGTCAGCAAGCAGAAAGGCCAAGAGGCCACAGAAAAATGCATCTAGCACTACTGATGTGTGCCCAGGATCAAACTCAAACTGGGTAGAGAATGGCCCTAAATGCATGTAAAAACAAAGGGGGTCCATGTGGCAGAACACTGATCTCTCTTTCGGAACTTCACTGGCTCAGTGTGCAGGACTGAGATGCTGGTTATGTGGTGTCTGCTTTACACTGGTATGACACTTCTTGTTCTGGAATTTAGGCAGGAAGACGCTTGAGGGAGAAAAAGACACTGTGTTTTAATACAGCAAAACCCAAGCTGGGTGCAAATTGTAATGATGACCTGAACTTTTTAAGAGTTAATTGGTTTTTGTACTGCAATCCCTACCTTCTCTTAGGGCAGGCACATGATAGGTATGGCTATTCTGAGATTCTAGTGTGTGCCTTCTGGAATTTGGGGAATCAAAACTCTCTTTATTCACACTGAAGGATTCTAAAATGAATCTCACTCTGCTCAGCAGATGAATTCCTCTGCAATGCTGGGGCTGGCAACCTCTGGAAACATGTTTTACTGGCCTGCCTGTGAGTCAGGAGGAGGAAGGAGCCAGGTGACAAGGTCAGGAGCTCTTTAATAATGTCATTATAGGGCCAAGTCTCTGTTCAACCTCTCCCCTCCCTTGCCAATGCCTCAATCATGAAATGTGCCCCTATCTCCAATCTGAGACTTTCAAAGAGGATGCTGGGACTGTGTCTTGAGCAAGGCCAAGCTGCACTGCATGGTGCCCCTAACAGCTGCTCAGGCTGTAGAGCTGTTTTTCTCAACCCTGCAATAACCACCAACATTGCTGCTTCCCCCAGGAACAGCATCAAGGGTTTACCTGTGGACAAGCTGCAGTGAGAGTGGTACAAACCCACCCACAGCAGAGAAACCGCATTGAAACATCACTGCAGGAGAAACAAACTCTCTCCTGAGCTGCAGCACTGCCTGAGCCACTTCCTGGCCCAGCCCAGGCTGGAAATGCTGCTGGCAGTCACTGCCATACCTTGAAGGCTCTGAGCACTGCCAGAGGGTCGTCGTTAATCAGGCGGGTGACGAGAGCTGGCCAGACACGGTGAGCCATGGGAAGCAGATGGTTTCCATGAGCATGCAGCATGGTTACACAGAGCTCCAGCACGTCCAGGACCTGGGCAGGAGGGGAGGGAACAGCCTCTGAGTGCTGCAGTGCCAGGCATTCAGGTGGATCCCAGCAGCACGTCAGGAAGCCGGGAGGAGGGGTTGAACAGCAAAGGGTGCGGTTTTACCGCACAGCAAACGGGGACAAGTGAACAGTGCTTAGGGATCAGGCCTGCTTGGAAAGGGACAAGCACTGCAGTGACACAGCCTGTGCTGGGTACAGAGCTGGGCTGGAGCAGGACAGGATTCCTGCCCTGATCCCACAGGCTGAGCTGCACACTTGGACCCCACTGCGGCTGTGGCAGCAGGATCACCTGGCAGAGCTGGGGCTGCTGGGATGAGAATCTGGGTTATGCCTCATTTTTCTGTCTCACTTTGCACTTTAAAAGGAGGCCACCTTCAAAGGGTTTTCATAATTAGAAAAAAAGCCAGGCTTTTAGCCCTGCTTATCATCACCCCAGCTACTTCAAAAACATTCATCAGCCTGTGCACTGCAGCCTGAGGAAGGGGGATGGGAGGCACAGATGGGAGAAAGATGCTTGTGTTTCCTTCACCAAAGGACAAAGCACAAGACTTAACTGTCACGAGCATCAAGAGAAAGTGCCCAATACAAAGCCACCCTTAAGATTCTGTTCCGCCTGGCTGCCATTCCTAATCCAGAGCGCTCCTAAAACCCATCTCCCTTTCTCTTGCCAGATTTGGAGGATCTGTCCTACTCAAGCATATGGCAGCACAAACCTGGGGCTGGCAGTGAGCCCAGCGTGCATGGCACACACGCTGACGAGCTACCAGCCCCATCACGGGCACCATCTGTCCCCTCAGAGCCGGCGATTACCGACCTTCAGCCGCACCCGGAGGCTCCCGTCAGACAGCAAGTGGATGCACCTCTCCATCACATCCCTGGCCAGCTGAGCGTGGCTTGGCATTGGAGCTTCTCCTTCCGTGTCACAGCTGGGCTCTGGCTTAGCAAGGGGAACCTCATCTGCAAGACAAAACCATTACTGAAGCCATGAAAGTGACTTGGGAGCTCTGGGAGATCACAGTACCCACCCACAACCACTCTGCAAACTCCTGAGTAAGGCCTTTGGCACTTTTTAATGTACTTAGATACAGTTAAGCCTATGAGTTCTCTGAGTTAGTGTCAGGTTCAGTTAAGAGCATGGGGCTGGGGAATGCTCGCTTTCTTTACTGGACAATGCAGCTGGTCTGACATTTGCAGTCTCTGCTCACCATGGACTTATTTCCCATTGATTTTTATTAAAAATGAAAAGCCTGGGTATTTAAAGATGAAGTATTTAAAGGTCAGGATTGCAGCACAGCCCAGTGAAGACTAAAAAGTTCCCAATATGAATGTCTGCAGTGCCTGCCAAGGCCAAGTGAGAAGGGAGCAGTGGCATCATTAGCCAGGAGAAAACAGTACAGAGATTCCCAAGGGAACACTAGGAAAATGCACAGGATCCTGGAAAGGGGAAACTTCAGGTCCTGAACCCAAATTAACTGTTATGAGGTAAGAAAAAACACAGTGTGCTTGTGTCTCAGAGCTAGAGAAGCCTTAATCTGCAAACATTTGGCTCCCCCACTCAAACAGAACAAAGTGAGAACACCCAACAGCACTTTACATGAATCAAGGTCAGCCCAAAGAAGACCTGAGACCATCAGCGTGGTCCCAAGGCCCCCATGTGACAAAAGGACACCTCAGAGGTCAGTCTCTCTGCAAGCTGACCATGCTCCTCTCCAGCCACGCCCAGCACTGACCTGCCTCCTCTTCCTCCTCCTCCTCCAGGTCAGGAAGATCACCCTCTGCGATCTGCTTCTGCCTGACATAGTCCAGGAAGAATCGTTCCACTTCTTGACTTGTCATTGTCACCTGCTGCTGCCTCTGGGATTGAGTCCTGCTCTGCCCCTTGTCAGTCTGCCTTTGCTGGTGTTCCTCAGGGCTGGGCATTCCAAACCACTGCACTGCAAAAAAGGAACTGACATGTCACTGAGCAACCACGATCCCTGCAAGTCAGCGAGGTGCCATGGATTCCATGAGAGATGAGGTGGTTCTCACACCTCATGGGGCTGCACCTGATTCAGGCACCTGGTGTCACATCCCAGTCACCTCCCTGATAGTATGGGAATGTTACAATGGAATACACCCCATGTGCTCCCATGGGAGCAGTGAATCCATCCTTTCTCAGCCACTAAAGGCCATGCTCCTGTGAAAGGCTGCTGGCCAGGCAAACTGGGGAGGGAAAATTACTGGTGACCTTTGCTTGAGCACTGTCCCAGCAAACAAAGCACAGCAGCCATTACACTGCAACAGCTTGGCTACCTGGAACCTCGCATGGCAAGTGGAAAACTCCAAGACAAGTACTCTTAGTGACAGCAAGGCCGAATTACACAAAGTAATTTTGGTACCTAGAGCAGTCATGACTGAGTGGAGCACCCTGAAGAAGGTGGAAGCCTGGCTATTGTAATACTGATCTAGTGCAGACAGGACATCTTGGATTACATCTTCTATCAGTGGCAGCAAGCTGGCATCCGAGTGCCTCAGTATGGTGTCCAGGACCTGGGATGCACGTGGCTGACACGCCAGGTGCCGCAAATTCAGGGAAATGCCGTTCACCAGATAGTCAGAATTCTCATTAATCAAACACTGCACTGAGCCGTAACCACAGGCCTCACATATGTCTGCCAGTGTCCCCAGTGCCGTCTCACTGATGAGCAGAGTCCTGTCACCAGCCTTTTCCAGCACAGGGTAGAGAGCTGACAGCAGCAGCAGCCGGAATTCCTTCCCCAGGACAGCAGCAAAGCAGCCAACGCCCTCCAGCTGGATGCAGATCTGCCAGATGTTGCTGTTCATGGTGCGGGTTGTGACTGGGGGCTCTGGGGACAGAAGGACAACGCTGCTGGAAGTCCCTCCCGCACGGACACCGAGTCCCAGGTGTTGCTGCACTGAGTGCTCAGAGCTGCCTTCCTCCGTGTCAATGCTAGTGACCAAATACCAGTTCGCCTGGTCCATGTACTCATCCAGAATGGACGTTATGGACCCTTTGAGATCATCGACGCCCAGTGGAACTTCCCTCTCCTGCAGGAAATCCACTCCCACTCCAGCAGCTCCCGTGACCAGCTCGTTGAGGATCATGGCTGCCTGCTTTCTGTACAGGCCAGACCCGCTGTACAGCCCCATGAAGTGATCCACGAGCAGGTAGAGGTTCCCGTAGTAGCCAAGAACACGGCACACTTGCTGGAGGAGCTGGAAAACCTTCTCCTCCGTGAAGAAGCGGAAGTGTTTCTTCTGGCACCTGCCCCTGTGCACACCCTGCTGCAAGGGGCCTGGGGGCACAGAGCGCCGGGCCTCCACTATCTTCACATCTGTCACATCCAGCTCCAGCACCTGCACCAGAGCCTTGGACAGGCGCTGCAGGTGGGACACGGAGTGGAGGACAAGGTTCATCTTGGGGCCCAGCAGCTTCAGGTAGCCAAGCAACAAGCTCAGAGTGGAAACCTTCCCCATGTCATCCTGAGAGTTCATCAGGCGGGGAAGAGCTGTGGCAAGGGAATGGAGGTTCTCAGAGAGGACATCAGCAAGAGCCCTGCTCTGTGCCACAATCCTCTGCTCTGCGAGCCCTTGCAGAACTGTGTTACACCTGCTCTGGACTTCGCTGCTCTCATCATTAACCAGCCCAACCAAGGCCTTTAAGAGGTGACTGAACGAGGCCACCAGAGACTGACTGCAGTTGCTCAGTAAGTGCTGCACCAGCTCCACCAGCTCCAGTCTCACCTTCCAGTGAGGGTGAACTGAAGAAGATTCAACCACTTTATGCAAGAGAAGAGAGAGCTTTTCAGCAGTACTTTTAGTCCACTCAGCTCCTCTGTGGATCATTAGCTCTGATATTTTGCTGTGTTCCACTGGCAGCTTTTCCTTACTCTTTGGGATTCTGGCTAGCTGTTTGTCAGCCATGACCAAGCCAACAATCAGATAAAAAAGTCTGATGGCAGAAACGGTGGTTTTGTGACCTTGTTTGATGTCTCCAGCAATAACTCGAGACAGTGTAATAGAAATCCCGGGCAGAAAAGAAGCAAACAAATCCCCACATTGCTGTGCCTCGTCTTCATCCAGCTGTCGGTGCTCCTGGCAGTCACACTGCAGAACCAGGACCTGCAAGCACTCCAACGCAGAGATCTTGATTTGCTTTGCTTTTTCTTGCTCTGCAAGCGTCAGAAGCAAAGACACAGCAAATCCTAAGAGTGGAAGGGTGGAAGGTTGGTACAGAGACAAGATAACATCCCCGTAAGCCGAATGCATCAGGGTGTGGAGCGCCTGGATGACAGCCAGCTTCAGCTCCTCGGACAGCGGGGCGGCTTTGCCCGAGCTGGGAGGGGGAGCGAGGCAGGTACAGAGCTCAGAGAACAGCTCCTGCAGCAGCTCCTGCTTCTTCACGCACGTCACCGCGAGCACGGAGGAGATGCACTGCACCACGCTCTGCACCAGCCGTTCCTGCTTGGGCCCCGGCACCCGCAGGGCGAAGCGCAGCGGGAACAGCACGTACTCCTGCAGCTCCTGCAGGGCCGCGCCGCTCACCCCGGCCAGGTGCGCCTGCAGCTGCCGCACGTTCTCCACCGTCTGCGCCCGCGTCAGCTGCACGCAGACGGGGCGCAGCGCCCCGAACGCCGCCTGCGGGGTGTCGAACACGGCCATGCCGCGGGACCGGGGGCCGCGGGCCCTGCCCGGTGCCGGGGATCCCGCCCGGGGCCGGGGCCACGTTGGGGCCAGGCCGGGCAGCCCTGAGGGTGCCGGAAGTGACGGCGCGGTACCAGCGCCACAAAGCTCCCGCCTGCGAGAGAAGTCTCGGCTGCCCGCAACGCGCATGCGCCAGGGGTCGTGCCGCTGAACTAAGGGGGCTGTCAGCGCCACAAAGCTCCCGCAGGCTCGGGGAGGCGCTGTGAGAAAGATCGCGAGTGCTCGCAGTGCGCAGGCGCCGAGATGGTTGCGCATGCGCCGAGCCCGCCCGCCGTGCGGCCCGGCTCCCTCCGGCGCTCCGTACGATGCCGCCCCTCGCCCCGCGGCGGGGTCAGGGCGCGGGCGGCCATCTTGTGGCGGCGGCCCCGGCGGGTTGTTGTCGGTGAGGCCGCGCCGCGCCCCCCCCGCGGGCGGAGCGGCCCCGGCCCCATGTCCTCCTTCTCGGAGTCGGCGCTGGAGAAGAAGCTGTCGGAGCTAAGCAACTCCCAGCAGAGCGTGCAGACGCTCTCGCTGTGGCTCATCCACCACCGCAAGCACGCGGGGCCCATCGTGGCCGTGTGGCACCGGGAGCTCCGCAAAGGTGCGCGGGGGGTTTGTCCGGCGGGGCCGCTGTGGCAGCCCCTGTCCCGAGGTAGCGGGGCCGGCCGCGGAGCTGCCGGTGAGCCCCGGTTCCTCCTGGCGGAGCTCCGCGGGTCGGCACCGGCAGAAGTTGGTAGCTGGGAGTTTCTGGGCGCTGTTTACCTGCTGCTGTTGTTGTTTACTAAACTTCGGGGGGAATACCACGTGTGAACGGTGTGTTCCGCTGGTACAGGCGGCGATTTTGGGAAGGCAGAGGCTGGAGGCACAGCCGAGTGTGGGTTAAGGGGAGAGGATGCTCAGCTCTGTGCGGGCGGTTTGCGTAAAACAAGAGATACACGAATTACGTTCCCCTGGCTATGCTCAGGGGAACTTGCAAGTGCTCTGGCTGTTTGGCTCCGTTTTTAAATTTTGCGTTTGGATTCCTACAAGTCACCCATTATAGAATCAGTGAGAGCAGATAAGCAAAGAAAAAGCAGTTGTAGAACTCTATAAAGCTCTTCGGTGCTATCATCCAGAAACATTTTTTTCTTGCGTGCGTGTTTTTCTTGCAGATTAACAAAAGGCAATTTCCCGGATGGCTTCACCCTGAAGTCAGGGGAGACTCTCAGTGCCTAGTGGAAGGTTCCTGCTTATCGCAGGGGGTAGGAACGAGGAGATCTTTAAGGTCCCTTCCAACCCAGACTTTTTAAGAATTCTGTGTGGATGCCCTGTCCCCGGGGACAGCTCTGAAAGCAGTCAGTGCCACCACTCCCCTGCGGGCACCAGCACTGTGAGCCCCTTGGTTTTTTGCCATTTGTCGTTTATTTATGAGCTTTTGGAAGATCTGCTGTGGAAATGAGCACCTTTGTTTTCTGCCTTCTGTGTGTTCGTGGTTGTTTTGCCGGTGGGAACAGCGAAACTCCGCAGTTCTGGCCATGTTGAAGTAGAAACTGGTGGTGCCAGAATAGGAAAATTTAAGGTGTATTGAAGAAATCTGATGTTTGGAGCATTGTTTTGAAAACTTTTATTTCTCCACAATAGCTTTCTCTTACAGTTCCACTCAGTTCTGAATTGTGCTGTTTTATTCAAGTATTTTTCCTGAAGTTAGTTAATAAAAAATAAATCAAATTTATTAATTTGCTGGTGGGTTAGAACAGCTTATTTTAATTGTGTATAAATTTTTTTGGGTTTTCAGAGTTGAGGTGTCACTGTGCACAAAAAGCATTAAACTTTTGTTTGCTTTATCAATTAATTAAAGAAAGAGCAGAAGTGAGGACACTGAGAACTACTTGACTTGGAAGCCCCTGATTCCTTTGGTAACAAGGAAATGTTTTGAACTTTGTTTTCAGACTGCAAAGCTATAAACAACTTTGAAAGCCCTGTTAATGATTCCAGGTGGAAGAAGTGAGAAATAAATGCAAACTCCCTTTTTTTTTTTTCTTGTTTCCTTTCTCAGCAAAATCGAGTAGGAAACTTACTTTCCTGTATTTAGCAAACGATGTCATCCAGAACAGTAAGAGGAAAGGTCCTGAATTTACCAGGGAATTTGAATCTGTTCTTGTGGATGCATTTTCTCACGTTGCCAGGTATGTTGCTGTATTTCCTCATCTTTCCTCTCTAGGGATTTGCATTTTTGTTATTCAAAGCTTAATGCAATTGGATTTTGTTGTTTTTTTAAGTCTAGGGGGTGCTTGTACCCTCTCTGTAGTAGTTTGGATCCTGACTGCTTTGTGATTGGGGACTGTTGAGTGTAAATGGGTAACTTTGTGTGTGAATGAGTCCTTCACAGTTTCACATGTTTGTTCTCTATGTACAGCTCCTATGGACTTTATTTCAATTGTTACCTAAAGATCTGGCAGATCTGCTTATAGGCAGTGGAACTGAACAGTTGGGTGTGTTTATTAAAGCCACATAATGAATGGCTCTGCCCCATTGTCAAAAGAATTTAAAAGAGCTGATGTTTTGGGTCACTGGACTCTCACCAGCCTCCTGGTTTGAGCAGTTTCTTTGTATGTTGCCTGACCAGTAATATCCTTGCTGGAGGAAGGAGGAATTTCATAGTTAAAGGGGAAGAAGTGATGCAGCCACCACCTTATCAAAAATGCACTGTTGCTTAGTTAAGGTTGTGTCTAATGGCATAATGAGCCCTGTTATCTCACTAAACAGCATTAATGCTCTGAGTATTTGTCTGTTCTGGAGGGCTGTCTGACTGGCAGAGCACACTCTGAGTGTATTTGAGTGCTTAATGATCCAATCAACCTGCTTTTAATTGGGATGTTATGGGCTGAAACAACTGTTTGAAGTTAATACTTGGAGTTGTAAACTTGTGAGCTTCAGGGTTTTTGATAAACTTTTATTGCAAATTCTGAATGATAGCAAGTTTCTTCTTTCACAGCTTTTCTGCCCTTACTTTGGGTGGAAATGGTGGGGCACTTCCAGGCAATCTTTAGGTCAAATAAAGGGGAAAATTGGCCACAAGTGTGTTTTGCACAGTTTGTCTCAGACAAGATGAGCAAAATTCTTTCCAAATGTTCACATATTGCAGTGGGTGCAGCTGCCAGTTTGGAAGATGCTCTCTGAAAGCATAAGGAATTTTGATCAGCTGAACTGTAATGATTTCCTAATCTTTGAACAGAGAAGCAGATGAGGGCTGCAAGAAGCCCTTGGAAAGACTGCTGAACATCTGGCAGGAGAGGAGTGTGTATGGCAGCGAGTTCATCCAGCAGCTCAAACTGTCTATGGAAGATTCCAACAGCCCCCAAACAAAAGGTAAATGCATATTGCTTGTCTTGTGTGGTTTGTTTTTAAATTGGTGCGTGTTTCACTGGAAATGCTGTGAGGAGTTGAGCTCTGGGCTGGTTTAGTTGAGTTGTTGCCAGACTGGTCATGGAGATTCTTCAGGACTGTGTTGAGAAGCCTGATTTTCATTAAACCCTCAGTTCTGGTTTGCAGGTGTGCTGTCTTTTGCCTTGGGGCTGACAGTGAGCTTAACTGGGTGTGATGTCTGGTGCTGCTTGTGCACCTGCAGTGCTCCAGGGCTGCCTTTTGGGCTGAAAGCAAGTCAGTCATGCAGGGAACTCTTGTGTCCACCTCAAGTCAAGTGTCCCGCTCTGCATCTGAGTAGTTTATTATGATGCAGCAAGGAGTTTTGAATAATTGAAGTCTGGAATATATGCCCCAAAAGCTCATCTGGTCTCTCTTTTTTCTTACACCAGATGATGTCATTTGGAGAAAACTCTAACTGCATAATGTACTATCATTAGAACATCACAGGTGTAACCTTTTTACAGCATGAAACCGGTGAGAAACTGAGCATAAGCTTGTGTTTACTGTGCTTTGGCAGATCTTGCCTCTGCCATAGCACTTGGAGGTGTTTCACTGGTAGTGCTCCAGTGGAAAGAGGGGAGCAGTGGGATGGATAAACTATGGAAGGTGGTGACGGTCATTAAAAATCAAAAGTATTCTGGTTAGGGGAATATTTGTCCACCTTGCAGCTGAAGGAAGTAGATGCTCCACTGCTGGAAGTGTTGAAGTCCAGGTTGGATGGGGCTCTGAGCAAGCTGGTCTCCTGGCAGGTGTTCCTGCCCATGGCAGGGGAGTTAGAATGAGATGGCCTCTGAGGTCCCTTCTGTTAACCCTTTCTGTGATGTGTCAGTGTCTTCAAATGAGCTGGAATGACATTGCTGCTCTGGTCATATTTTTTCCCGTTCTCCAGAGAGTTCTGATGGTATGAGAGAGTTGGTTTGGTCATTAGTAAAAGGCTCTTAGGCCATTCTTAGGTGCTAAAAAGGTCTGATTGAGTTGGGACTTATTGTAGAATTAATACAAAGGTATGAGCATAAATGAGATCTGAAGATACCTCTGGATGCAGCTTTGTGCTTTGTCACACACTGCTTTGGGCAGACCTGCTTGGATGGATGCTTTAGCAGCTCACACCAGTGCCCTTCCATCTGCCCCTGGCTGAGGTACACCTTTTGGAAGATGGCTTCTGTAATTTTTTCCCCAAATGTTGTGAGCCAACTGCCCTGACCAAAGGAGTTGTCCCATCTGTACTGAGACAGAGGGAGTCTGTGCTCTGAGGGGTGAACAGTCTGTGCATGAACTGGCTCATGTTGGGGTTCCTCTTGTCTGGGTGCAGTGAGTGAGGCACCTGTGTGTTATCAAAGGCCAGAATTTGCACTCCTGATCACCCTGACCTCATTCACTGAGGATCTGAATATTTAATTTAGTGTACCTGCATGCTTCACAAGTGTTTCACTTTGAATCTCAAGGCATTGATAATTGATACCATGTGTTATTTCCTGGTCATTTGGCAACCAGCTGTGGCTTGGTGTCTTTTTCCCTCTGGCTGATGGTATCAACGGTTTCTGTTACTGTTGTCTTCTCAACTGAAAAACATTTGTACAAAAATCAAACTTCCTTAGAGTAACAGATCTTTGTCTGTGGGAAGCAGAGTGAAGGAATACCAACCCTTCAAGAACTGCTGTGTGCACAGCTTCACTTGGCAAGAAGCTTAGTTTTTGCCTGGATAATTAGAGATATTAATGTAGTAGCTTTTATTTGAAGGTAAATTCAAGCCTTTTCATGAGTGTGAATGTTACTGCCTTGTCAATTCATGGTCAAAGAGAAATTTGACAAATTCAGCTAGTTATCCTGTGGTTTTTTTTCCCTTACTTTGAGTGGTGTGTGTGCAAATTAGCTTCTTGATGGTAAGAGCTAGTTTCACCTGGGGGTTTTATGGATTTCTGAGAAAAATTGGTTTGAGTTTCTGGTGAGTTGCAGAAGCCTTTTTTGTGGTTACTGTATTCCATTTTCAAACAGGTGAACATAAGCAAGATGGAGATCAAGGTGTCCTGGTTTACAGATAGAACAATTTTCATAAATGTGGAAAACCATAGTCCAGTGCTCCTGCAGAGCCTTTCTGGCTTTGTGCACTCCCAGGGCAGACACAGCTGGGAAATAGGCAGTGTTAATGTCTGTAGATTGGTGCAAGCTGTGCTGTTAAAATGTTGGCGCTACTTAAGGGCACCTGGTGCTGTGATAACACCTGGTGCTGTAATCACAACTATTCTTTTCTTCAGCCTGAGGTATATCAACAGGTCAGTGCAGGTAGTAGTTCTGTGTTATTTTTCATACTACAGTGTCTTAAATTCCAGGGCTGATGGGTGCTTCTCTTTGAGAAGGATGGCTCTGCTTGTCTTGAGAGCGCCACTTAGAGTTGTGAGACTTGCCAAAATGCAATGGAGCTCTGTATCAGTGAGGAAATACATCTTTAAAGCTCATCAGTGAGTGTTTCAGTGGTACAGTTTGTTTCTTGTTTTGTGAGTAGCAAGGCCTTGGGTAATGCACAGCAATTCAGTTGTCTGCACATGCTGAGTTCCTGCTGTGGAGCAGAGCTGATTTCCCTTCAGAGAGACAGAGGGGTAAGACAACCAGCCCTTTCTAAGCATTGTATTGCATGGTTTGAGTGCTCAGTGGTGCAGCTGACTACCAGATTTTAGTCTTTGGGGTTCCTTAAGGAGCTATGCGTATGCATGGCAATGAGCTTTTGAATATTGATACGTTGTTTTATCTCTAAATGTATTCATTAGGCTTGCGTTTGCTTTCTCATTAATCTCATTTTTATTGGAATGTTTCTTTTCACAAGCAATAGGGAAGAGAAAAACCACCCTTTTCTCTCAAAGACTGCGAAAAACTAGGTCTTAAAGGTTTGATGTGAAACCCTTCAGGCAATACAACCAATATAGCTGATGTATTTTTTTGTTGCCTTTGTAACAAGCAGTTGAAGAAGGTCCTTGAATGTGCTGTGATGTAGGAGTGTGTCACTCTTAACACAGAACTGAGCTGCTTCCCGACTGCTTTCATTGTGTTTATGTTGCAAATTCTGGCACAGAAAGTCACACCTGTATTAAAATGTGGAGAATAACAGGAAAGCAGGCAGGGAGGCTTCTGAGGGTAGCTGAAATAAAAGCACCTGGACACAGGGCTAGGTATGGTTTTGGAGCAGCTCAGCTCCAGCTGTGCTCACCCTAGGAGAGGCTGCCAACAAATATATACTGTAATCAGAACTTCAGCAACCTCAAGTAATGCACCCCCAGAGAGAGAGGGGTTTGGAATGGTTGGAGGGGGTGCAGGCTCATTAGAAGCCTGTTTGCACCTGGGCTGGGAAGATCCCTCAGGTGTCCAGCTGACAGGAAAAGGTCATAGTTTTCAGCAAATTCTTTCACACTATAACCATCCTCAAGCCCGTGGAGATGGTTTGTAGCATAAAAGTTGGTGCAGAAATACCTTTGCTAGTGTCTGTGGACTCTGCAACAGCAAGGCAACAACGTCCTGGAGGAAACTGTAAAGCAGGAGAGCAGTTGTCTGTCATTTTGGAGAAATGGAAAGTGCTTTTCCTTTTGGAGGCTTTTCAGGAATAGTTCTGTTTCTGTGAAGAGCACAGCAAAGCAGGAGAGCTGACTTCACTGGGGTTTCTCTGTCTTTATGCCCATGTCAAGGTGGGCTCTTGATTTTCATGGAAGATGTCTGTATTCTACAGGGATATTTGATTGTTTTGGATATGTATTACATTCGGATCAGTTCTGGATGTTCAGTGCTTGTTTTCCCCTTCTCTGGCTGGATTTGACATGCTTTTCTGCCAGTGTAGACTGTGGTGGTTAAATTGCTCCTGGCTGGCAGATTCTGTAAGTTACCCAAGCGGGGTGTATTATAATCTATGCTGTGCTTCTCTTCTCTTTCAGGGATTCTTTTGCTCCATATGCTCTTGGGTTTGCAAAAAAGTGTAGGGTTTTTTTTTTTTCCTGATTTTGATGGAATTGAGATAGTGTTTCTAGAATTCTCCAGTGACTGGTGCTTAAGTGTGCAGGTGCTCAGCTCCACTGGCTTCAGAGTGGTACCAGTCAGACTCACTTGGCCTTGTTCAGATGGAATATTCAATGAATTCTGAATCCTCTGTGTCAGAGTGGTGAACAAGTGTAATGCTGTGTTTTGTGGTAGACCAGTTGGCAACACAGCAGGAATAACTCCTCAACAATTTGAATCCCTCTCTCAATTTAATTTCACTTGTGTGATCACTGTGGTCATGCATTCTGCTGTTGGTTGGCTCGTGTTTATCCTCTGTTGGTTAATTATTTTATGATAATTGCATACAAGTGATAAATACTGATAACCTGTTGTGTTGGGCTGGATAATTTTTAATGTTCTCTTTGGCCAGTTTATCATCTGCTTGTCTCCTGTTCAGCCCAACTCATGTTTCTCACAGGCCTCAGTGGGCAGCAGCTGTTCTCCTCGTTGATCTGGTGCCTCACTGGCTCGTCAGTCAGATTGTCAAGCACTCATACATCACTTGGATACGTACAATAATTAGCTGTCCTAGCCTAGGTAGCTGTGTTCTATCAAACATCAGCAATTCCTTTGGTTTAGGGTAACTTTTGTGTGCAGCTTTGCTTTCCCTTGAGTGAGTGTTTCTCTGACAGATGTGTTCTGTCTGCCTTGGGAAGGTCATTCAGCTCTTTCCACAACGAGCAGGATGTAACAGCTCCTCTGATTCTCTCCATTAGAATGAAGGTTTTTCATATGTTTGCCTGACAAGGCAGGCAAAACTCTGCATTTAAGGACAGACCTTTCTGTTTGGTTCTGCATTAGAATGGGACAGTCTGGTTTTAAATTGAGTGATCTTGGATTTTCCTGTGAATCAAAGTATATGCAGAGTCTGTTCTTGAACTCCATTATTATCTTGGCAAGACTCGATTCCATTGAATAGATGTTCTTAATACTGTCCAAATATTTCTTACAAGTCACCCAGTATCTTATTATCTTCGGTGGCAAGTCTGAGAAATGATCTGCCTTCTTTTGAAGGTTCTGTGGCTGGATCAAAGGCTTCATTGAGACTTCTGACTCATTCAAATAAACTGTCTCTTCCCTTTCAGCTATTGTTTGCCATGCTGAGGTTGATTTAACCAGTGCTGTCTTGCTTTATGACATCCCTGTTTCTGAAGTGCTGCAGGTTTACCTGCTTGGAGATCAGTTCATGCTTTTCCTGTTGTTGCTGTCACATCTTGGAGTTGTAGTTTCACAGAACTGTCCTGAAGCCCTTATTTTGATGAAAGAGAGGAAGGCTGAATAACCACCAATTACTGTGTTGATTGTGGGACCACAGTGAACACATAATTGATACAGAAGGGTAACTTGAAATTCTTCTGTCCTCGTGTACCTTCACATCAGTGCTTCATTTCTACTGGTAGAAATCCTCTCCTGTATACTCAATATTAGCCAGAGCATCAAAGGGTTGAAATCTGTCATTTATTGACAAATAGCACATTTATTTGCCTTTCCTACTTTCATTGTAGGATACACAAACACATATGAAGTGCACTGCTCATGTATCCTCAGGCTGGCATGTACGGAGATACATGGAGTGGGGATATAAACCTTTTATTACTGTTTTGCAGTTGAGTATTTGGAATATGAAGCCAACATTAAAGTCCAGCTGTGGTCATCCCCTAGAGGGCTTAATCATCAGAGCATCCATCTGGAGTAATTCTTTGAAGTAGAGATAGTTAAGGTGGGCAAATCTGGCATCCAAATGAGTTGTTTCTATGTCTTCAGTTGCAGAGGAGAAGAAGTCTTTAAAACGAACTTTCCAGCAAATACAAGAGGAGGAGGATGATGATTACCCTGGGAGCTACTCACCCCAAGACCCCAGTGCTGGGCCACTGCTGGTACGTGGAATGGGATGAGTATGGGAGGGGCTCTGGAAGCCATGTGGCCACCTCCCCTGTGTCACAGCCACAAGGTGGAGCTGACAACAAGTGAAACGGGTTTAGTGGCGAGATGCAGTTTGGGGGTGAGAAGTCCATGCAAAATGCAACAGTTTCCTTTTTCTTACTACAACAGTGTGTCCCTTCTGAGCAACTCCAGGTAGTCTAACCCAAGGTCTGAGTAGTGCTGCCAGGAAAGAATCTCAAAGGACTGCTAGAGGAACAGGCCATATTTTATATTCTTCTTAAAATCAATGTGTAACCTCTAAAACCTAAAGCTGTGAACAGTTAGTGCACAATTTTCTTTAGTAGGCCATATCTTTCTGTGAGTTATTAAAAAGCACAACGTTTGTTATGTTTGTATGGAGCTGGTAGGAAAACCAGCACTGAAGACTTTAGAGGCTCCGTGTTACTGGTGTGGAAATATTTGGAGTGAAATAGAAAATCATTGTGGCCATTTGAGGCTACAGAATGAACATATGTTAACCCAGAGTCTATTTGAAGGGGATAAAAAATTACACCATCCATCTGGTAAGCTGTAAACATTGAAAAATAAAAATAAATAACAGTTGTCAAGGAAATAAGTGAAAATTTTGTTGTTGTTTTTACCTCCAGATGCCTTGCAGCTTATGGTTTCTGTTGATTATAAACATTGTTACTGTTGGAAATAATTTGCAGTTTGCAAGCAAGTAGTAAATATTAGGTAATGCACCTCTTTGTTTTTCAGATAAAGAAAATATTTATTTAAAATTTGTCAATGTTTTCATTAGTTTGCAAACTATTGAACTGTAGTTTAAAAATCAGTCCTTGTGTTTATGGGCCTAGTGTTCTGTTTCAAAAACCTCCCCTGCTTCAGGATTTTTAAAACAAAAAAGCAACACTTTGTTCTTCCTGTTCAGGGAGTTTCTTTGTTTGGATTTTTTTTGAGCAAGAAGGAAATACAACATGTCAGGGATGGTCCTCCTAGCGCTATCCTACTCCCTGTCCTTTTAAAGTTTGGATGGATTTTGAGTGAGTTAATTCAAACTGACGCGTCTTTGCTCAGTGGATTAAGACCAACTGAGAGACGAGCTGAGGGCACACTGAGGAGCCCAGTTCAGTAGCAGAGAGCTGGGTGAGGACAGCAATGGCTTTGCAAAATCTGAAAATTACCAAGTTTGCTTTATAAGAAGAGCTTTTATCACTGGAGTTCATAGAATTCTAAACCTTGTCATGATAGAAATCTGATACTGTTTTGTTTGGACTGATGGAAATTGGGTGTTGGGTGTTTTTGCTCTGTCAGAATGCAGTTTTGGAACAGAACAAAAAAAGGTCCCTGTACACTCTGAGGAGGCAGAGAGACTGTCAAGGATACTTGGGTGGAAGATTCAGTCCCAGCTTGAGGCAGCACACAGGACTGGTGGTTCTTTCAGGATGGTGTGGTCATGTCCTTCTCAGCTATGTATTAAATGACCCCTTTTCTTAATTGGACTGAGAAGTTTCCCACTGCAGAGTCTTGAGAAGGATGACCTGCTGTAATTATGCAGGAGGAGCTAAACACTGGCATAGTGTAAACTCAATGAATGCTCCTTGTGTTAGGTTTAAAAATTACTTGAAGAAAATATTCCCCAGATGGTGCCTTTTAGAGGTGGGTGAGCTCCTCTGCAGTGGCCACATCCCTGGGGAGTGGATGTGGTTAAGATTACCTGGTTTTAATGTTGGCTCACTTGCAGACTGAGGATTTGATCAAAGCCCTACAAGACCTGGAAAATGCAGCGTCAGGAGATGCGACAGTGCGGCAAAAAATTGCTTCCCTGCCTCAGGAAGTTCAAGATGTTTCATTACTGGAGAAAATTACAGGTATGAGACTGGAAGATGAATGAACATGGCTCCAAAGAATAACTTAGAAATCAAAGTGTGGGTTTGTTCTTTTTTTTTTTTTTTAATAATCACAATGTGTGGTGGCGTGAATTTCTGCTTTTGTGTCCTTGGTTTGTAGTTCCGGAGTAATTAACAGATAGCAATCCTGTGAAGTAACACTGAAGATTAAACTTAACATAGCTGCTTCCAGTTTTTTGGCTTGGGCTGAGGCTTTTGTACTTTGAGAGCATCATCAGCATTTTGCAAGAACATAAAGGAAATTGGGCCAGAGTTCTCAAGTGGATGTGTTTGCTTTTGAGCACCTCAACTGTTGAGATATCTTGGAGTTTTATCAGACTGTGTTGAGTACACACATAATCCTTGACTGATATATTTTTGAGTTCTACCAGACTGCTGAGTACACATACTCCTTGATTGCTATGGGAAAGGCAAATTGCTACCCCCGTTACTCTGTCAGTCTTTGTTTAAATTAACTTTTGCAATTGCAATTGAAAAGTAATTTTAATAGAAGCATTTAGAGGTTGAACTGATTTGACTCTTATTCCTGGAGGTAGTTTTAATTTAGAACTCATTATGAATTATCACTTATTTGGCCATTCATAATATATTCTTACAGTGTCCAACTGTACTGTGTGCTATTCTTAGATTTATGTCAATACATTTGAAATCACTGATATATAAGAGGAATTAACGAGTGCACTCTGTGTTTAAATGTAGAAACCACCTGATTTGTTTACCTGAAGGTAACGCCTAACATTTTAATTAACCTGTTCATAGAGGCTTATTCACAGATTTATATCCCCACTTTCACATCCCACTGACATCTCTGCAAGGCTTAAATGCAATCAGTTACGTCAGTGTCTAAAATACAGCCCGCAAAAGGCTGTATGTCCTATTTCCTGTATCTCCCTGTGATAACAGCCCTTATTTTCCTGTCAAGCCAGAAGTATATTTACGAACAAGATGTTATTGTGCCTACGGCTGGTGAATTGCAGCCCTTCTGTCACCAATTGGAAGTTTTAAACTTTGTCCTCTCAATCACCCGACGCTTTTGCCCGCAGACAAAGAGGCTGCGGAGCGGCTGTCGAAGACGGTGGATGAGGCGTGTCTGCTGCTGGCCGAGTACAACGGGCGGCTGGCGGCCGAGCTGGAGGACCGGCGCCAGCTGGCACGGATGCTCATCGAGTACACCCAGAACCAGAAGGATGTGCTCACAGAGAAGGAGAAGAAGCTGGAGGTGAGTGTCTGTTACCGTGGCTGACAGAACGATTGACTCACCAAACGCCTGCCCTGGACTCCTGATCTGTGGGTTTCTCCCGATGGAGATGATTCCAGGTGTTACCTTTACGTTTGGTTCCAGGTTATCTAGGTTCTAGTTGTCTTTACACGTGGAGTAAAATGGGTAAGGAGGCGGTGGCATTTCTGGAGAATGCATTTCTGGAGAATGCAGATCTGTTCTGATGTTCAGTCTAGATGTTTCAATGCACCTGGAAAGCCTAGAGCTCTATGCTGCTTAGGGAAAACTAGACTTGCCTAACACATTCCTTACTTTGTTTTGACATGCCCTTTTTCAAAAAAGTCAACCTTCCTTTGCCATAACTAGCTCAGGTTTTTTTTTATACTGCTTGGGTTTTTTGTTATTTTCCTCATAGTTAGGTGGCCTTCACCTGCTTCCCGAGCCCCTGCTTGGTCAGGGGAAGCAGTTTAAACCAGATTTTCTTCTCTCCATCCTTTAACAGCCACTTACCCACAGCTTCTATGGTGCCGTGTAAATGGGTCTGATAGTGAAAGACAACGACTTGCATTTCCTTGTGCAGCTCCTTTGAACAGGGAGGGCAGGACCCTACAACAGCCTGGGGCTGAGCTGAGCTCCCTGCTCAGCCCAGCATTCAAGGCTGTGCAGCCAGCTGTTTGCAGCTGTTTATGAAAAACGAGCCTTTTCCATGGAAGTTCTTTCGGCAGCACGTTGTGGGACTAGCGAGCAGTGTAATTAATGACTGTGGTTGTGTGTCACTCTGCCATCTGCTAAACTGCCCCTTGGCGGCACATTAAGGGCTGCTCTGCACCGCGGCTGGTGATGAGCAGCTGCTGCGGGGTGGGATGGGAGGGGATGTGGAGGACAAAATCTCCTGGAAGGAGACTGAGCTGCAGCAATTGCAGTCTCTGTTTACTCTCATGGCAAACCTCATCCTCTGACAGCTTGGCAACATTGTTCTCAGATAAAATTCATTTTAAGTGTTTTCTTTGCCTGTGTTTATGTTGGAGTTTCTTGTTGTCTTGTGACTGAATTTCTTCAAGTATAGCATCAGTCTTATGACTGAGTTTGAAAAAACATTTTTTGGCATGGATACAGATGATGCCATGAAACCAGATCTTGTTTGGCAACTGATTTATTTTCTGTGGAAGTCTTGGGTCGGGTTTTGGGGTTTTTTTCTTGCTTAAATAATGACACCTATGTGTATGTAAAAAACCCACATAAAAGACATACTGCTGTTCGCAGTAAATAGGTAGCAAAATACTGCACAATAATATTTTTAAAGGCCCAGAACAGTTCATAATTTTGAGTCTGAGACTGTGAAACTGAGAAATCCGTAATGACAACGTGAAATTAAGATTTCTAATGCATTAGCTGAAATGTTGTGACAGTCATGGAGTTTTTTTGTTTGGAAAATATCCTTTTGGTAAAGAATGTTACTTGAGAATTGTAACTCTGGCAGAGGCAGAAATGTAGCCCTGAAAATTAAGTGTTTTGCTGACGGAGTTGCTTTGTTAATGACAGTAATCCTACTGATGGCAATGGGACAGACTGCTTGCTCACTGTTAGGTGTAAACACAGTTCTTAACTATGTTAGAAAATAAAGAATGATCCTATTTAAATATCAGGTTCTTATTAAATATCTGTTTAATATTTACAGGTTATGTAAGGTTGGCGTCTTTGCCAGACAAGGTGGCCTCAGTGCTGTAGCAGTCTAAACAGAGTTGCAGGAAATGCCACTCTTAACATTGAACATGAAGCACAATTGATATTCGTGTCAGATCTTAAACCTCAGTGAGGGATGTTGCCTGATTACAGCATTCCATTGTTCTGCCCTTGTAGAGGGTTAATAAACAGTGAAAGATGCTGGTTACAGATAAGGCAAGCTAGATCTGCTTATCACTTTTGTTTCAGTCTTTGATGTTCTCACAGTATTGATAAGCCTGGATTTTTCTTTGTAGTGCTAATAAGCATTTTACTAGAAGGATCTGAAATTGTAGCAATTAAAAATGTATTAGAAAATGAAGACATTTACTCAGGCAAGGTCTGAAATGAGAAAACAACTTAATCTAATTTTATATATCTACTCATTGTAGGCTTTGCTCTCTTGAGGTATCTTTTCCAGAATCTTTGGTACTTTGAGTTTTTCCTCTTGTGCTGTAACTTTCCTGACTTAGATGAGAGGGTGTGCTTGGACATAGGATGGGTTGTTTTCTTCACCATCCTCATCTAGCCAAGGCTGTTGGTTAGGGAGAGAGGCTTCTGACAGGAATCAAACTTGGGGCTATATTATAAAAGATAGAAACACCTAATTTGTAAATTACTCTGGATGTTTTTTGTTTACTAGCAAAGTCTTTCACTGTGATAGCAATGAAAGTAGCTAATCTGTGTCTTTTTGAAAAGCAGCTTTTGTGGGCTAAAGAGCTGTAGTTGTTTATTAATCCTGTTAGTGCTGTCCCTCATGAAACAGCAAATTGTCAAAAATACATCAACTCAGTGGTTGTGTCTTGTGGGCTAGTGCTCAGAATGCACTGCATGTCCAACCCCTGTGACACAGCTCTTGTCATCATTGCAGTAAGGCTGTTTAACTGAGGAACATGGCTTTGGAAAGGAATTACACAGCAGCATGGATGCAGCTGGCATGAGTGAGGATTGAAACAGCCAGGGGCGAAGGAGCACTGGTGATTTGAAGGGAGAAAATTGGAGCAGAGCCTGAAGATCATAACGTAGGGACAAACTCTGGTTTTAGGGTAGCAGTGGAAAAAAATCAAAGTGTAATAATTAGGATTCCTTTATCCTGGGAGTGGTATTATGGTGCTTTGACTGTAGTCTAAGAGCACTCAAGGTAGCTTTTCTTTAATTCTATCAGTCAGTAAAATCACCTGGCCCCAAACTGATACTAAAGAGCCTGTAACAAGACATATATTTTCAAAGGTAAGTATTCCTCATGTTAACTTCCTGAAGGGTATAGCGGATACTGTCATTCAACAGCTGAACACTGAATTTTTTTTAAAGTGGTGCTTCATCTTGCTCAGCAATTGTGGGCTTGATATTGCAGCCTCTGTTTGATCTTCCATGGCTGGTAAAGATCAGAGGTGGCCCGGACATTAACAATAGCAGATGACAGGAAATAAAATCCGCTTTCAGACGGGCATAGAACCAGGAACTCTTGTTTCTGTAAGAATGAAATGTGTCCTTGTTTCTCACAGTAGTATTGAGCTTCCAATGGAAGTTTCCTGATTTGTGTTATTTTTAGCCATTGCTGCCCCATTACAATTACTGAGCATAATCAGCTGAGGAGGTGTTTTGCCCTCCAGCACCTGAGCCTGCAGAACTTCAAGGAGAATTGTCTTTTGAAGTCAGAGCACTCTTCTGGAATGCATGGCAGGCAGGGAGAAAAAATCCAGGGAATTAATTTGTGTAAAACGTAAACGCGATGGGGAGAACATCCCATGTTGGTGTACCATGCAGCTGTGAAATGAAGTCACATAAACAGATGAGACTGGAAGAACCAAGGAAAAGTAGTGCAAGGAAATGGCAAATTGTGTAGAAGCTTCATGGGTACCTGAAATAACTACTGACAGCAGGAAACAGAGTGAGTGGAGTGAGGGTTGTTTTAATCTGATGGGGAGGAGAGGCAGAAAAAATAGAAGATTGTGCATTCAGAATTTTTGGTTAGATGTGCAGTTGGTGAAGGCAATTCTTCCACATGGCTTCTGTATCTGTGTTGGTGAAAGAGGACATGAGGAACCCTGCAGCACAGGCAGCGTATATGGAGTGGTGTGTGCACTCAAATTAAAGTGTGTGCTTACATGTCTGCAGCTATAAATCTAAAGAACATACTGTATTTAAGATCCAGTTTAGGGGAAATATTCTGACTTTTGGCTGCAGCTGAAAAATTGTCACTTAGAGTCCTGCTGAGAGCTCTGGGGGTTTGTAGATGTTTGTGGGTTTTAATATTCATGGCTTCAGGGCGCCTTTAATAAGGTGTTAATGCTGTGCCCACACAAATTTGCAAAGCCTCTTTGATAATGCATCTCTGAGGGATGGAGTGCATTCTCACTTGAGGTTTTCTGGACTGCCCAGCACTACACATTTTCTTGAAATACAATTTAGTTCAGTGGGTTAATAGGCAATTTATTGCTGTGCTGCTTCCACTGCCTGGGTCTCTGTAGTGTGTCACTGTTGGCACAGCTTTGTGGCTGCTGCTTCCCTCAGACAGGAATTCTTGGGTTGTGTGGTATATTCGTTTCAGTGGTTTAGAGAGTGAAATAGGAGATTAAGTTTTAGGGTTCCTGCCAGGAAACAAAATTGCCAGTGAAGTAGCAGGAGCAGCTGTGGGAAGCAGCAGCAGAGTGGGGTTGGTCTGTGACCCTGACAGGGAGAACCTGAGCTTGGAGCACCCAGACAGTGTCAGACCTGGGTCTGTAGGACCAAACTGGTGACTAATGGGGCAAGAAATGCCAGGCTGTGTGCCAGCCCTGCCAGCTGTGAGCCACTGGTGCCCCTGGGTGTGGGACAAGAGCACAGGCTGCTCTGTGACGACCTGAGCTGACAGCTGCAGGGAGTTTGGGTCTGTTGGGCCATGTATGGCTCGAGGCAACAGCTGTGTTTCTTTGCACAGTGCAAATATACAGTTCCTTCACTTTGTAGGTGCTTGTAGGTATTTATAATTACAGGAGTGCTGCAAATAGAATACTAAACAATAAAAGCGAATAAAAATAATACAATATTAACATATAATGTCTTTGTGCATTTTACTGAACGAGTATATGACCCCTCTCTTGCTTAGCTAATAAAGCATTAAGATGCTTGGAGAGATAAATATGTAGCTGTTGGCTTGTGCCCTGGATATTGATTTTTTGTGGTGAACATCAAATGCACCCCCCTCACCGTTTATTTGTGGAAGAGTATTTAGCAAATGAAATGATGATTTGTGTCCATCATAGAGTGGCAGCAGCCTGGGCTTTTTCTGAGAGATTTTGAGCATTGCAGAGGTTGAGGCATTCTCAGCAGCTGGGGAAGTGCTCTGTGGAGGCCTCTAGTGCTGCCCCTTCTGTTGTCCTAAACAAAGAGGAGAGCAAGGAAACGAGCTATGGTTTGAGAGCATGTAATTCTGCCACGAGCAGAAACACCATCTCTGCTGAAGTGTGATGAATGATGCTGCAGGAGAAAGAAGCCTTGTCAAATTTAAAAGAGCAAGACTGAACAAATTTAAGGTCTGAAAATGAACTGAAGACTCTGTAAGGAAATACATCATTCAAGCTCTGATTCCTGGACTGCATCTTTCAGCTAAAACCTCGAATTTGCTGGTTTAGTGCTGCTGCAGAATGAGAAAGCCTGGCTTTCACTTTGCTTTTGAGGAGAGTTCTGATGCAGTGAGCTTGTGGAATGGCAGAAGTTTTCCCTTCTGTTCTTTTTTGAGTGACTATGTTTTAAAAGTACTTTACAAGGTTAAGTGGCAAGGACCAGAAGCTAAGGAATACTTAATCAACCTGCTGCAGTTCCTGTGGTGTATTGAATGTTTTTAAAGAAGTTTTACCTGAACATATAATCACATGGCTGTCAGACCTCTCACTTCACCTCATACTCTCCAAATTTCTGCTGAGCCTCTGATGCATTTTTCCCCTGACTTATGGCTTTCCTACAGCTGTCTCAAGCTGCATCATATCAAAACTCTGCCTGATGGGCAGCTCTTCCTATTCACTTTCCAGATTCTCATTAATGCTTAGCTAGATGTTTCTTCAGTAGATGCAATTGCTGTGATGACTTACAGCATGTTCCTGCTCGACCCTTCGCAGGAGAGAACGTGTCCAGTGCACTCTGAGCCAAAATAAGCTGAAATCTATGCTGTGAAACGTGGCAAGGTGAACCAGGCCACGCAGCAGTGCTCGGGATGAATTTCCTGTCATGTTGATTACAGTCAGTTCTATAATGTTCAAGCACGGCTGCTTTGGAATGAAACTCTGTCAGTTTCATTCAGCAGTAGTTAATTCTGATTTTGCATTTGTTTCAAGGACTGAGTATCTCATTCTCTTGGCCACTGAGGATGTAGAACACCACGCACGGAAAGGAAATGTTGATTAGCAAAAGCATCTGTGTGGCACAGCGCCAGTTTTTTCCTGTATCATCCTGAAACTCCTGCTTACAGCAGAGATCTCATTATTTTGTCTAAAAAAAGCAAATAGCATCCAAATACTATTAATCTTAATATAAGCCTACTGAGCAGTGAGACAGTTAGCTCGACACAGTACAAACAAAGGCCTCAGAAAGCAGCAGCTTCTTTAAACTTTGTGTTGTTCAGTTTCATGGAGTGGAAGAACCTTGTGGAAAAATCGGCAAGGTGCAGTTGCCAGGCATGTCATGGGGTACATGAAAAACATGGTTTCCCATAAAACCCGCTTCCAGAGTCCTGTGTTGCAGAATATGACCAGAACTTGTGGAAAAAGCGAAGCCCTCGAGCTGGAAGGGGCTGTGTGTCTCTGCTGCTGTGTGTTCTTGAGGGGAGCAGCCAGCATTCCCTGTCCCAGCTCTGGCTCATGGTCTCCCCAGTCTGTGACAGCCCTGCCAGGAGTCAGCACAGCATCTCAGGCCCGGAGGGATGGGGGGAGGGTTTAAGCATGGAGCAGACAGTTTGCTACCATACTCTGTGATGTGTATCCAATTTGTGTGGTGAGTATGCATCTATTCTAGGAAATCTTGGTTTCTGGATTACTCCCTTAGTTTCCATTCCTGAATTTAGCGATGGTTTTCTGAGCCAGTTTTTAATGGTTTGGGGGCTGTTGCTGCCTTTTCTTTGTGAGAATTTTTTCTCTCATTTTTTTTCAGTTTGTTTTTTAACATGTAGGAATTGGGCCTTTGGTGTTGACGAGATAATGCTTGCATTTACTTGTTAGGAGGGTGGAATTACTTAGAATTAAAAGGAATATGGTTCTCAAGGTGACTTGATGTTTATTTTTGGTCATCATATGTATACAAAAGTCTCTCTCCAAATAGGGAGGACATTTCTGATAACTCAGTATTCCATGAAGCCCTCAGTGTAGAGTATCCCTGAAAATAAGGACATGCTAAGAGCAATATTTTCCTAAGCACTTGAAGCTGTTAACTGTGAATCTGGAAGCAGGTTGGTGCTGTTAATATGCAAAAGAATTGCTCCTAAATCTGTGTGTTTGCCAACAGCAGTGTGGTTTGGACATATCATGGTGGTTCTTGATTTGTCAGTGTGTTTTATGAGAACTGGGCTCTCAGGCAAGGCACTGGCAAGATTCCCCCTCCCCTAAGTAACTCTGTTGGGAAAGGAATGTTGTTTGCATCTAATATAACTCTAATGGTCACGCAAATAATCTTCAGCTCAGAAACCATTGCATTCCAGTCCTGACTGTCCATGGGAAGTGGTGGATCCTGGTCACCCCATCAGTTTTGCTCTGAAAATGGCAGGACATCAGTCTTTCTATGGCGGTTGTACCTGGTTTTACGTAATTGTTTTATGTGGATCCATAAACCCCTCATAGTTTTGTGTGGATCTTGGCAAATCAAGCCACATTTGAGGTATTTTCTTGGCTTATGCCTGGAATTTGCAACTTCTTTTCATCTTCACTGCCCGTTTATCAGACCTGGAGGACTTGCCAGCTGCCTTGCTCTTTTTGGTTTTTTTTTTGTTCCTATCTTTAGTGGGAATTTCTACAGAAAAAAGAAACACCTGCTGATACTCGCTCTTGACGGTTTGGCATTCTTCAGGAGGAAGTGCTGCTCATTTTTTCCTGGCTTGATATCTATCACTCCCTGACAATGGCCTGAATTATGAATTTTAAAGTATTTTTTAAGATGGTTTTCTGTGGATCTCTAAGCCCAGCCTCTTCCACTTTCTCTCTGCCAGCATTTGGTTACAAGAGCTCAGTAGATGTTCCTGCTGTCTCTGCCGTGTGTGCAGGAGCTGCTGTGTTGCTGTCCCCTGCCTCCAGCACTGGGGTTGTGCCAGCCCTGAGCTGGGCACTCTCTCCCCAGGGCTGGCTCCCATGTTCTTTTGGACAGAGTAGGAATGCTGTGCCTTCATGGCATCCCTCTTTATCTGCTCCATTAATGCTAAAGAATCTGGTGGGGTTTGTTTTTGTTCTCTGTCTTCATCTCATGACTCTCTCCATTTGTTTCTTTGCTTAAGAATTCCCAGAAGAGTGTGGTTAGGGATGTGGGTGCATTCTTTTTTTGGTCTTGATTCTCTGTTTTTCTTTAAAACAAGACAAATCTTCACAAAAAATTAATGTGTGCACATTGAGGTGGTTTTTTTTGTTACTGTTCTCTAGGTATGAGAACAGCACCCCACAGTTCATGGAGCTGGGAGGGCTTTGTTTGGACTTGATTATTTCACTGTATATCCTGTGTATGTTAACAGAAGTTTGGTTATTTTAACTCACTGAGCCCCATAGAGGATTTAAGTTTCAAATAGGCTGTTAAAACACATTCCTGCTTGGTGCTGGCAGGAAATTTTTATGGGATACCCTTGCACAGCCATTGCAGGGCTGTCGGGAGTTGTTGTGATTGACGGCTGCTCTCACTGTTCTAATTCAAAATAACAAAACACAGAGAGTGTAAACTCCTTGCTTGTAACCCCACAGGAACTGCTGTGCTTTGATGTTTGGAGAAGGTGAAGAGAATTTCCATCACTGAGAAGGTTAGAAAGTCTGGATTAAAGTTGTAAACTCTTCAGAAAGATGTTTTGATTAAACATGTGCTTAGTTTCATTTGATCTTCAGAGATATAAACTTCTGTTCTTTTTGCCAAGTAATTAAGAAATGAAAAGTAAATTGATATTCTAGCTGGCTGTATGGCAGTCTGTTCTGTATGTTTTTTTCTTAAGCTCATTGTTTCCTGCATTTTGGAGGTGCTATGAAAAGTTGGCCACATGCAGTTGAGTAATGACTGGCACATAAAAAAATTATATGCTTTACTGGAGTTTTATTCCTTCAATTGCTGTCTTCTGTGGCTGTTTAGTGAATGTATAGAATCACAAAAAATTTGAATGGTGCATAAACAGTCTTTAATTAATCTTCTGTATTGGATAACTTGCATATACTCTGGGCTGCTCTTAAGTGGCCTCTCACCAGAATTGACCAAGGTACAGTTCGTTCTTTCTTCCATTTTCATGGTCCAAACTCCTCTCTCTCCTCATTAGGAACACAAGTTACTGGTGTCTCTGAGACCTGGGGGAGTTTCTGCACATGGATAGGGATTTCTTACTGCGCTTTTACTACTCAATCCAGACCTCATTTGTGGAAAAACCACTTGCAAGTTTCCTCTTTGGAGATTTTTAGCTTGCTCTTTTTTTTTCCCTCTGTAGTAAAATCCTGAAGGTTTTAGTGTCTGTATCCAGTGTGGATGTGCCTTTCCCTGGTTTACATTCATTGTCCTACCTGTGTTTCCATGGTGTCCCTGCCATGCCAGTCTCACAGCACAGCTGCTGGGGTTGTAATGGGAGCTCGTAAAGGAGGCCCTGTTTGACAACCCAAACTTGGGTTTGATTTAACGACTCAAAAGGGGAAATTGGATTAATTAAGTGTTCAAAATTGATCAAGTTTGAAAGCAATGAGCGTTCTGGCAGCATAGTAATACCTGTGGTGTGCCTCAGTCTGTGGCTTCTGGCAGTGGAGGGGTGTCAGAGGAACATTCTGGCAGCAGCTGGGAGTCAGGATTTGGGAAGAACGCAAGGATAAAGCAACTCTGCACTGACACTTCTTTAAAATGCTCTATCAGGCCCCAATGTGTGCTGGTTTGGGGACTAATTTTGCATGTAAAATTAGTAAGGGAGGGCAGGGTGATTGGTTTAGGGATGGCAGAGCCTGTGGGCAGGCTGTGAATTTGGGGCAGATGGCAGGGTCTGCAGTCCTGCCAGCACTTGCTCAGAGCACCAGGGCCTGGCCACCTTCTGTGAGTCCTCACCTGGAAGATACTCCTGGGTTAACTAACAGTGCTGTTAATTAACCTGTGCTTAATCTTTGTTCTCTTGTCTTTCCCTCAGGAATACAAACAGAAGCTTGCTCGGGTAACCCAAGTGCGCAAAGAGCTGAAATCTCACATCCAGAGCCTTCCAGACCTGTCACTGCTGCCCAATGTCACAGGAGGTCTGGCACCTCTGCCATCTGCTGGGGACCTGTTTTCAACAGACTAGAGCAAAGCGTGTGCCCCAGTTTTCGTTATTACCAGCAGAAGAAAGAAGACTCTGGTGTTGGCTGGAAGTGCAGTCTTCCAAGATCTGCAGTAGGAAGGAACTTGCAGACCCTGCTTTGAACCTCTTGGCTGCTCATACTCACCCTCTCTGTACACTGGCTCACGTGAGGGGAGGAAGAGGAGTGAGTTTTGTGAGCTCTAAAGGGAGTGGGGGTGGTCTGTTTAGGCAAACTTCTCTCATTTTTCCCATACTCCTTAGTTGCTGTTTGCTCTTAGCACTTGTTACCCCCACTAAGATGGCGAATCATGTACACACATACCTGGGAAGCTTCCAGAAGAGGAAGGTTGACCGTGCAGCATCTTCCCTCTGTACAAATATTGCATTCTTTCTGAATAAGTCTCATCTGTTTTAGTTGGGTTTCTGAGCCCCATCTCTGGGAGCAGTGGAATGGCTCGTGGGCCTCGTAGGGAAGTGTGTGCATGCGAGTCCTGTGCCACGGCGATGTCAGGGCAAGGCATCTGCTCAGCAATGGTACAGGGAAAGGTTTTTTCCTAAACCTGCAGTTCTCATAATGCTGTGCCCTGATGTGAAGGTAGTTCCCATTTGGCATGGATGTAAATTGAAGTCACAGGCAATAAAAAATAAGCAGCTTTTCTTTGTGAATTAGAGGTAGACTCATAAGTTACGCTGTGCTGAGCAAAGCAGAACTGGATGTTACCTAAGTGGGAGTGGAAGTAAATTTTGTTCTAGCTACCTTAGATTTATACCACATTTTTCCTCTTCATTATATGAAATTAGATGGAGATTGGAAGCTTTGATCTAATGACCTGAGAGGCTGGAATGGTGTGTGGCAGCTGCTGGTGTCTGACAGGCACTATTAGGTCTGCTCTCAGGATGGTTGCATTGAAAACATGATATAAACTATCTCCATAGCTTTAGTGAAATTGTCTGATGCACAGAAGTTAAATGTGGTATAAATATTTATTTATATAGAAAATAGACCCATATATATGCATATATCCTGTATGCACATGTACCCTGTCCATGCATGTAGATATTAGAAGGATGTACTTAATTTTGTGTCACAGACTGTGAGTTGACTTTTATAATCAGGAAAAGTGTAAAAAACAAAAAAAGGTAAATTTTAAAGGCTCTTAATTCCATTATGTTGCTGGCTAATGTTTTAGCTGCCAGGGGTGTAGTTACATTTCAGTTTGTGTGTTAGGTGTGACAAGCTGGACTCTGATCACTGAACCATTCCAATCTGGATACAATTCTGTTTAAATTTAGCACCTCTCACTATAAAACAGGTTCTGTTTCTGGAGACACTTGATCTAGTAACACAGGTTTTGTAAGATAGAGGCTGAAGTGAGCTGAGATGCTCTCTCTGTGCCTCTTTGTGGTCTTGAGCTGGTGTCAGAGCCAGGAGAAGAAAATGCCGAAATGCAAAGCTCGTTCCGCTCCACATTAATTTATTTTGCAGGCTGCTCCGTAGCCCAGTCAGCATTCAGTTCCAGCAAACAACAACACAGCATCTTTTGATCATTCAGTTGTTCAGAAGCTCACGTCCTTTTCCTACTGACACTTCCTTTTGTCCTTTTTTAACGCTCCTTGCACCCTCACTGCCCAGCCAACAGATGTGTTTTTCTCTTTAGTTTACAGGAATTTGTCCAGTGGCAGAACTATGCGTTCCCTGAGTCACTTTGACTGTGCAGCATTTTATGGTCCAGACTTTAGATTAAGCACTGTACATTCTCTCTGCTTTTGCCAAAAAAAACAAACACACCACCATCACCAAACTTCAAGAACCCAAACTTAAAGACTCTTTTCCATCCTGATCCAGCTCACAGAGTTACCCAGAGGCTGTTAAACCAAGTTGTTTTGAGCACTCATTGAATGTGTATCCATTATAGGACAAAAACTGTCAAAAACTGATGTAGACAAATGTGTTGGCATCTCACGTTTGTGTTTTGGGCAGATCTGTGAGAGTTGTCTGTCTGTTTTTTATTTTACAATTGAAATGTTTTGATTTTTTTCCGAATATATGCGTGTGTTTTATTTTGCTTAATTTAAATGAAGTCTTGTGGTTTTTAATTTTATTTGTTTTACTTTTTGGGCAAAGGGCATCTGGTGAACTGGGTGACGTTTTCTGAAGGTTAAACAGATTTTCCCACAGTGTGTCTTTTTTAACAAAAGCTTAAATCTGTATATTAATTGACTTAGGAATTAATTTAGACATATAGGCTGCCATTTGACAGCAGTATATTCTGAAATGTCTCATAGATATCTATTTTTGAATAAAGAGGGTGTCATTGAACAGTAAGTGTCCTTACTTCTTTCCTCAATGCTCGGCACTCTGTGGGTTTTGTTTGGGCTTTTTTTACCCTTCTAAAGCCCAGGCAGTGACTTGGGGAGATCCTGCATTTCCATGCAGGGTGGAAATGTGGGATTTCTGTAGGAATGTCAATTGTTACTCTGGGAAAAATACAAATGAAAGCCGAATCTGGAACGGGAGAAAGGTGCCTCCTTGCCTGAGCAGCAGGAGCTGCTGTTCCAGCAGGGTCAGTGTGATCGAAGCCTCTCAGCTTTGGGGGTCTTCACATTGCCCTGGGGGTTTCGGGGAGGCTTAGGGGTTCTGCAGTTAACCAGTCTGCAACAGCCTCTGTGGGCAAACAGTGATTGTTCTGTATGCCTTGGAGAGTATCTGCAAAGCAGATTATGTTTTATACTGATTTACAAATCTTCCCTTAAAGGGATTATATTTAGCACTGCTCTCACAAAGCCTTGCAGAGGCTGGGCAGTGTTGTGGGAGCAGGAGGGAGCTGGTGTGGTTCCTCCTTGTGAAAACCACCTTTGTGTGGTGTTGCAGGAACTAAGGTGGGGTTTTCAAAGACATAAATGTGACAACAAGGTACTGGCTGTCCTTCCTTGCCTTTGCAAATTGGGCTTTTGTTGGGTTTGGTTTTTTTNATTTCTTTTTTTTTTTTTTTTTTTTTTTTTTTTTTTAAGAGCTGGAACAAACGCCTCCAAAAATATTTGACTGTTAGGCAGCTGCCGTTGCAGTTCAGTACCTCAGTGCACTGGTGTGTGTTCCCTGCTGTGTAACCAAGGAAAGGTGGTTTTTGCACCTGTAAAGGTGGGGAACTCGCTCCTGACTAGCTAACAGGTTAACTGTGAAGATCCCAGGTTGTGATGGTGATGAGGAAGGGCTGGTAGAGCCTTGGAGTGGTGCAGGCATCCTCTGGAGGAGGGTGGGTAGTTGTGCTGCCCAGAGTTTTGATCCAGGACAGGCTGCTGTGGGCTTTGGTTTTTTTGGGCCAGGTTTTGATACATTTCCTGGTCAGTTCCAAACTTTACGTATATTTATCTCTAGGATTAGTTAGGAAAAGTATAACCTGTCCCTAATGCTCTGAAAAATATGACCTGGTAAAACACTTGGATGGAATGTTACAGCAGACACAGCACCAGTCTGTTGGAGTGAGGCTGGGAAACATTTGCCAGTGATTTCCCTGGCTTTAGAGATGTGCCACGGGCCTCCTTTGCCTCTGTCTCACCTGCTGGAAGGCAACAGTAGGTAGAGAACGTGTTCTTTATTTTCATGTGCATTAGTGGCTTCATGTAACGACATTTAGGAGGAAGTTTAGTAAAGGCCAAGGGCCTCACAGCCTCTACGTGTGCTGGAGCAGATGGACTCGTGGTCATGCTGGTCTTGCACAAGTTTTGAGGCAAAATCCAGGAAACCCCAGGACCAGCTAGTGTGGGAGGGGAATGTTGAAGGAAAATGAACACTTTGGATGCAGAAATGTCTCCTGGGTGCAGAGCAGCCTGAGGGACAATGTTCTACAGCCCATCAAGATTGGGTTCTGGACAGGGGTTGCAAATCCATGTCCCAATGTTTTCCCTTGGCCCAAGGATGTGATGGGTTGCAGCTTGGCTGGTGCATGGTGGTCAAGCATTGATGGAGCAGATCTGTGTGACAACTAATGGTAAATCATTCACAGATTTAGGGTCTTGTTACTTCTTTCTGGGAAGAGGCAAATATTGTTTCCTTTTCTAGGAAAAGACAAGTCTTGTTTTGTCTTTCTAGGAAAAGACGAGGCTTGGCTTGTTCTGGGAAGGGACAAGCAGCTGACAGTCATCACATCCCTCTGCTGCCAGTGCCCAGCTCTCCATTCCTTACTGGTTTGGTGTCAGCACAGCCCCCCATGAGGGGCAGGACAGGGACCTCACAGGGGATGGGCAAGGGGGCTCCCCTGGGAATCCGCATCAGGAGTTAGACAGGCACGGAGAGGCTGTTGCAGTTACTCACGGGATGGCCGTGCGGGAAGAGGCATCTCTCCGTAGCGTCTCCTGCACCTTCTGTGGCTGTGGAAGAGGGGATGGTTTCCCATGAGGGTGCAGCAGAATCTCCTGCCATTGGGGTTTATTGTCTCTTCTGCTGTTTGATGGTGCCTTGTTGTCTCGTTGGACCAAGGAGAGTAAAAATGTGTTCCGTGTTTGTGGAGGAGAGAGACCTTTGGAGAGGCAGTGGCGTTTGGAAATCCCACAGATTGGTTCTTGTGAAAGCTCTGATTTATGGGAGTTTGTTCTAGTTTCCATCCATCAATGAAGGTAAGTTAAAGGTCATCAAGTCTAAAATGAGTTTTCAATCAGTTCTTGGCAAGTCAGCATCTCCAGCGAGCCGAGGTCTATCCTCTCCTCCCCAAGAATGCTCCTGCCTGGCTTTGGCACTTGGACTAGCATTGAATTACAAACCCTCCCACGTGATGGATACTGGAAATATTTCATTTATAATGTATTGCTTGCACAGTGAGGGTGCCAAAGGGTCTGATGGATGCAGCCCAGAACTGTGCCAGTGATCCGGGATGGGCACAGGGAGATGGATGCAGTGTGGTACCATGGCAATGATCTGGGATGAGCACAGAGAGATGGATGCAGTGTGGTACCATGGCAATGATCTGGGATGAGCACAGAGAGATGGATGCAGTGTGGTACCATGTTGGTGATCTGGATTAGACACAGGGAAGTCAACCTCAGCTCTGTGGATAATGGAGGAAAAACCAGCCCTGAAAGCCAACCCCTGCTGCTAAACCGTAACTGCAACGTTTGGAGTCTGCTCCCTTCTCATCGGAGCAGCCTTGCTCTGCCGAGGCTCAGATGGATGGGAGTGACCTTCAGGAATAGCTGTTCTAATGTTTATTTTATCAGGGCCCAGCTCTGGAGCAGAGGAGCTGCTGGTTATTTTTAACCCAGGCTCTGAGCAGCTGGAGGCCTGGCTCAGCAGAGCCCAGTAACAAATGCTCTAAAGAGGGGCCGTGCATCATTGCTGGGCTGAGGAATGTTCCTGACAGGGAAGGCAGCGCTGGTTTGTGCTGTTAACTCCTTCAGGATTCTCTGTGCTCTGTGTGCTCTTTCACTGGTGTCTGGGGGGTTGGTTCTGCGAGAGCTGGGGGCTGGCATGGCCCTCACCCCTTGGCCTGAGTGCAGGGGAGAGCCCCCATCCCTGTCCCTCCTGGAGCTCTTGGCCTGTCCCCATGCCACAGAGAGTGGGGTTTCTGTCCCTTGAGAGAGCTGCTTGTGCAACTCCTTGTCCCTGCCTGTGCCAGGCCCCACCTCTGTCCCATGCTACCGCATAGGGTTCCCAGCCTCCAGCTGCCTTTTTGGGTTGTGTTTGAGCAAAGCAGAACAGGGAGGGGTGGTGGTTAAAGTTCCGAAGGGTAAGGGGAGATGGATTTGTGTGGTTCTCCTGTGGGGGTTTCTTGAAAAGCTTTATTGGCCAAACAATCTGCTGCCCGTGAGGCCTGGGCTCTGCCCACTCCAGTTCCACGCTGGGAGCAGGAGCTGGGGCTGCAGCTGAGATGGGTCCTGGGCCTCCCATGGGGGAAGCAGAGCCAGGGTTTGGGGAGTTCTGGCCATGAACCCCAACCTGGCCTGGGGAAGCAGCAGCTGTGTCTGGAGCACTGCACATGGAGATTTTATCTCACCCTAAAGATAAACAGAAAGAGAAGCTGGAGAACGGGCTGTCCTTGGTGGGAAACACTCCCAGCTGCCCATCCTGCCTGAGTCACAGCTGGGATGGGAGACATCACAATGTCAGGGTGACTGGGACCAGCCAGTGTGGGTGAGATTCTCCTGTCCCCCAGACCGTCCCCCTGGGCCTGTGTGTCCCCTCTGCTGGAGCTGTGGTGACTGTGAGATCCTCAGTCAGACACTCAGCTCTCCAATGGTTTTTGTGGTGTTTGTTTATAGGAGCAGGGAGGCTCCCACCCTGTTTGAGGGGAGCATGTGGGAGGGAGGGCCATTCTGGCATGGAAAGTGTTTATCTTCAGCGGAGCCTTGACCCTGGTTCCAGGTGTGAAACAAACCCTTCCCTCTCCTCCTGCATCCCTGTGCAGGATCCAGCTGCCCTTCACCTGCCCCAGCCTGGGTGGGCAACCCTGCCCAGAGCCTGGGTGGGCAAGACCTGTGCGTTTGATTGTTTGTAGTGTTCTCTCTGCAGTGTGGAGCCATTCCTGACAGGGCAGGAATTACCTGGGAACGTGTCTTGGGGGTTGAGTGTAGAGCACCCTGAGAACACCAGACCAGGCTGGTTTTGGCCAATATGAGGCCAGTGTGGGCACAGTGCCAGCCCTGGCAATGACCCCCACCTGAGTGCTGGGCTGGGAGAACTCAACCCTCACCCACATGGATCCTGGGAAAGGAGTTGCTGGGTTCTGCTGCGGGGAGAGGAAGGGCAAGAAGAGCCAGGTCTGGCTTTTACAGTGAAAAATAGAGTTTTTATTTAGTGTTTGCATAGTTGATTCATATCAAGATAACATCCCATCCCTCCCTGCACTATCTGCAGTGCCAGGATGGTTATCGAAGCTAATGCCTGGCTGTACCCAAGCAGGTTATTTGCAGTACGTATTTATAGATTTATTTTATAGGTATATGGTGCATAGATAGCTTTGTGCTCACAGTATAAAATCTCTCTCTATGGAGCTGCAGTCAGAGGATGCTGAGGGCAGGGGCTGGAGGGGTCGTTCTGCTGCTGCCTCTGTGGGAATGGCTCTGAGGGCTGGGGCTGGCAGCACTGCACAGAGGAGGGGTCCCGGTGTGCCCAGGACTGGGGGACAGGGGGACAGGGATGTTTCCACCCCACAGCAGTGAAGTGAGCGGCTGCCACAGCAACCCCAGACCTCAGCAGCCCCTTTATCCTGCCTGTGCTCCAGGGGAGGAGCGGGGTGTCGCTGCCGCCGTGTCGGGGTCAGGCTGGGCTCTGGCAGTCACCCCTCTGGGACCATCCTGGGCTGAAGCAGGGGGGGCAGCGAGGCAGGGTTTTGCAGCTGGGGGGCCGTGGCAGCTGCTCACATGGCCTGGGGGGCGATGATGACGTTGCGGTAGCCCTTGACCCCCGTCAGCTGGTCACTCTCAAAGTCCACCATCAGCTTCTGCAGCCCCGAGAGCCGCGGCATCAGATCCATCCGGAATTTGGCCTCTGCCTCTGGCTCCAGTGGCTCCTCACTGTGGGAGGGCAGGGAGTCATTGCAGCCTGTCACCCTCAGAGCCCCTTGTCACCCTCCCAGGGCCCATGGAGCCGCAGGACAGTGCTGGGACTTTGGCAAGCAAAGGCAGGGTGGCCGAAGCCCTTCCCAGCAAGGTGTAGGGCAGGGATACTCTGAGTCCACAGGGACCAGCCAGGACCCTGCTGTGCCCCATGACTGCCCTCCCCGGGGCTCCAGACACAGAAATCCACCCCCACAGCCCTCCCAACGTCCCAGCCAGGTGAAGGGGGAAAAGCTCTTACAGCTCCTTGACGAAGTGCCCATCAGTGAGGCCGGTGCCCTCCACCACGAACACGCAGCCGTTCAGGGGCACTGCGAGAGGGTTCACCAGGCTGATCTCTGCCACCAGCTTCCGATTCTGCATTGGCTCTCCTAAAATCTGCAAGTAGGAGAGGTTGGACCCCAAGCACCGATCCTGGGGCCATGGCGCTCCCCCCGCCCTGGGGCTGAGGCAGGACCTTAGGGATGCAGGTCTCAGGGGACACAGTTCTGCTCAGTGAAGCAGGACCTGCTGCCCAAGCCCCAAGGGTAACCCCCCAGGTGATCACAGCAACCCGTTCACCTCAAACCTCCCTGGGATGGGACATCGGACCCTTACCCTGATCTTGATCGGTGGATTCTCAACATAAATGTCCCTGACAGCTACGAGGGTGTCGCCAGTCTGGTGATCCTTCACGAGAGCCACCACCTTGATGAGGTTGTCCTGGGTCAGTTTGTCCCTGTACTCCTCGTACAGGATGTGCAGGGGCACCCTCTTCTCTGGAAGGGGAAGCAGAGAGGGGTCAGCATCCCTGGCAGCTCCCACGGTCTTGTGCTGACACCCAGCTGCTGCTGGCGTGGTTTGGGCTCCCCAGGAGCTTCTCTGGTGCCTTGCAAGGACGGGGGAACTGAGGCTCCTGCAGGGCTGGGGTTCCAATACTGAGCACCAGAAGGGACTTTCAGGGTGTGGGGATGGGAAGGAGCCACGTCCTAGGGGAGACTCAGGGTCATGCCTGCACCCCCAGGGAGTGCCAGCCCTTGGCAGCCAACGTGGGCGCTGGGAGGCAGCCCTGTCCCTGGCAGCTGCCCTCACCCAGCCCTCAGTGCTGCTAAACTGAAAGTCCTTCAGGACGGGGCTGTCCAGGGGGAAGGACAGGGAAGGAGGCTGAAAGCAACCAGCTGCAGAACTGCCTGGAAGAAGGAACCCAGAGTGGCTGTGACCGTGAGAAATGGAGCCTGACACTCTCAAGGCAAGATTTGAAGTGCCATAGCATCAGCTGAGACTGTGGGGAGAGGAACAAGCCTGGCTTCCCACACTGGCACAAAGTGCTGGGGGTGTCCTCAAGAACGCAGGCTGGGAGGTCCTGGCATCTATACTCTGAGGCAGGAGCTCGTAATTAATGTTTCAGAAGAAAAGGTGTTGGATTAACTTTTGCACAGGAATGTTAAGTACCCCAGAGGCCACAGGGCTCCTCTAGCAGAGTGAGCACATGTCCCCACTCCAATATCCAGCCCTGAAAAAGGTGGTGCTTCTGCCAGCATGAGCAGAGGCACATCCCTCTCCTCCCCATGGGGGCAAGAGCCAGCACATTCCTCATTCCTGTAAAGCAGCTCAACGCCTGGCAGAGCGCCGAGCACTGCGTTTGCGAGAGGGCTGGTGAGGAGCAGGGCTCGGCGTAGGGTAAACATTTGCCTGTTCCAGGACAGCAGATGTGTGGCCTGTCCAAGCCCTGAAGGGTCTCTGCAAACTCACATAAGCCCAAACTTGTGTTTAACGACCAGATGGCGATGTTCACGTGTGACAAGGGCGAGGGAGATTCCAGGGCCGTGCCAGGACAGCTCTGCAGCCGAACGCCCACCCAAGGAGACACCGAGAGCTGCTGGCCAGGAAACCCAGTGCTTCTCACTTCCTCACGCCTGGGACCACGCACTCAGGGCTGAGCTGGGCCACTTCCGCTCTCCTTGGTGTGGGAAGATCCCACCAGAGAGCCCAGCCTAGCCCAAAGACTGAGGGAAAGCAGGAGGGATGCAGACAAGTGTCACAGAGTGCCTGGGGCACCTAGACATGGCAGCCTGGGTGTGCCCAGCTCGCTCCCTTGGCATAACAGCTACAGCAGTAGTGGCTCATCCAGCTCCAAATGCATTTACAGCTTCTGCCTGAGCAATTTTCTCATCCTCTCACAAAGATTAAAAGTCCACAGTGGTAGTTAACTAAGGAGGATGCCCCAAAGTGGCATTGCCTACCGAGCAGCTGAACACAGGCTGACCTGACCCTAGTGCTGGTGAAGCATCTCCTTCACCATCCGTGGGTCTCTTACCTGCCCCGGGCTCAATTTCGATGTCAGCTGGGTCCATGAAGCCGCACTGGGGCCCGAGGGTGCCAGTGTAGCTGGTGGCACGGGCGCCCAGTGTCACCCTGCAGGCACGCTCCTCGTCCGTGTTGTTGTTGATGACGGCAAAGACATCGAAGTCGCTGCCCTTGTTTGCACCCTCTGACACCTTGATCCTGAGGTGCAGCCCCTCTTCCTCCTCCCCGACAGACTTCTTCTGATGCTCTGCCTTCTCAAACACTGCCCGCTCCTCCTCAGACCCTGAGGTGCACAGAATTCCTGTGATTCCCTGGAGCACGGGGAGGGCCTGGTCCGGGCTGTTCTGCCCTGAGGCCTGGAGCCCTCCTGCTGCAGTTGTTTCCCAGCAGCAGCAGCGTCCCTCCCTGGACAGCTCTGCCCCCCGAGCTCCCCCGTACCCTCCGGGTATTTGTAGTTGTGGGTGATGTCCTCGCGGTTGTCCCTGCCCACGCTCTTGGTGCTGATGTACTTCCCCACATTTGAGGATCGGACGCTCTGCTTCTGCATGCCGTCCTCCTGCACCACCCAGTACACCACGTCGGCGTTCACCTCCGCGAAGATGAAGGGGATGTCGTACTTGAGCAGCATGTCACCCTCTTTGATGGCTTTGACAGGGGCTGGCCCGCAGCAGAAAACTCCTGCACGGAGCAGAGCCACTGTCAGCACTCCTAGGCTCGGCCACAAGGGGTGGCTGCGGTGAGGCGGCCCAGCCGTGCCAGGGTGTGAGGTGGATGGAGCTTCTGTGTGCAGCACGTTATACCTTCACTCTTCTCCTGAGGCGTCGGGTCCAGCACCTGCCACCCATCATAGGCACCTGCCAGGTCTGGACGGGCCATCCACGACTCCACCCAGCAGTGGAAGTTCCTGGAAAGGAAACCAGCACGTAGCAGTCTCAGCCTCCCGCAGCCCCTGGCAGGCTCTGGGGAAGGGGCAGAGGTAGCCCAGGGGTGGGCAGGCTCAGGGAGGCTGTGCTGCTCACCAGATCATGTCCCGGGAGCGCTTCTGCTCCCCCTTCTCGTTGATGTAGTAGTCAATGGTCAGGTTGGCGTTCGTGTCGTGGGCTGAGTTGTAGTTGGTCACCACCCGGCTGGGGATTCCCAGGCACCGCATGACTGCGGGGAGCAGGGCAGGGTGAGACGGGGGCCCAGGTTTGCAGCACTCCCATCCCACAGAGCCCCAGGTTCGCACGGCTCACATCCCACGGAGGCCAGGGTTTGAACAACTCCTGCCCTTCCCTTTGCCTGTGAAAAGGGGGCCTGGGGGCTGATCCCCAGGAGACGCCAGTTCCCAAACCACGGTGCACTGGCAAGCTGGGTGGCACCTGGCTCTGTCAGCCTGACAGGTTTGATATTGCAGCAAAAAAAAGGCACAAAAAGCGTCTGTGAGAGCTTTGGAGGTAGAGTGCGGGCAGCCGTGCTGAACCCCGGGTTTCATCTCCCAGCTGTCTTTCACTGCGCAGGGAGCTCCCCAGGGAGCAGGGAGGCAGTTACAGTGCTTCAAAGGAAGGCTATAAACCTCTGTGAGTCGCTGAAAATCCACTTTAGTTTTCTGCTATTTCTCTCCTCTAAAAAGAGTCTCGTCTGTCTGTGACACATCAATGCTCTCACAGGCAGTGTTTTTCTTGGGGCGAAGCTGCACGAGCATATGTGAGTTTCCCAGCAGCAGCAAGCCTGGAATTGTTCTCTTCTTTTCCCCCAGTCTCATTGCCCTGGTGGCCATGACATTATTTTGGTCTTAGTGGATTCGTGACTTTATTGTAAACTTGGCCTTAAAGCCACTTCCCTCACCCCGGCCTGCCTCGGTCCTTCCTCTGCTGCTTGGCCAGGGAGGCAGTGCTGATTCTATACTTTTTCCCCTCTATTTCCTGACAAACCAGAGTGATAGAGATCTAATTGCACAGGAATGATTGCAGGCTGATTGCAGCTCTTCCCTCTGATGCAGCACCGGGAGTGGATGGAGGGTGGGGGCCGGGGTGAGGGACAGGGGGAGATGGGTGACCCTGTCCTGTGGAGAAGGGAAGACCAGAGGATCTGCTCTCACCAGTGCACGCCACAGCAGCAAAGACCCAGCACTGGCCATACTTGACTGGCTGGTACCCAAAGGTCTTCCACCTCTTGAGAATATCCACACTCCCAATCCAGGCCAAGGGGTTCATGCCGTCCTCATAGTGGTCGCCCCACCGCCCAAACAGCACCCCTTGGTCATCATTACAGTTCACCTGTGGCAGGAGAAAAGGATGGAGTGGCAGGAACAGGCTGGGGAGGGAGGGAAGGAGCCTCTGCCCCATTCACATGCGCTGTCACCCACATTAATATCCTGTATCCATGCAAGAGCTCACTGGGATGCGGGCGGACATGGTGCTAATTAGGGAAGAATTTTAGAAACACATCCTCCTGCCTGGGGATCTGGGAGTGATTATCCCAAAGCTGCTCCTGGGATGCTCTGTGCCCACCCTTGCTGTTTGTTTCCTCTAAAAAAGCTCTTATACACACAGGAGCGGTGACAGGGAAAGGATGTAAAGAGGGAGGAAACAGCCCAGAGAAGGAAAACGGTGTAACTAGGGAGATGGCAAATGCTGTGTGCCACAGCTGTCGCTGGGGAGTGTTATCCCCCAGGGAATGTGGGTGCTGGGGACACGCTGGCAGCTGCAGCCCGCACTCACCATGGCGCTCACCACCCTGCCGATGTACACGGGGTCGTTGCGGCGGGAGCAGTCCCGGTTCTGGTCCCTCAGGTGCTTGGGGTTTATGTCCAGCATGTTGAGGCAGATGGCCAAGATGTCATCCTCAAACTGGTGGAGAGCAGGGAGAAAAGGTTGTGTGAGGTCCTCACAGAGGCTTTGCCATCTCTGGCTCACTGTGATCCCCTGCCAGCAGAACGGCTGGGTGCAGGGTGTCACACCTCCTTAGGGTCCCCTCCCTGTCCAGCATCCGCTGAGTGATGTCCCCACTGTCCCCACTCAGCCTGTGAAGCCTGTGGGTGACCTCCCGCCCATGTGCTGGGGCTGGATCTGGTTTCCTGCAACCGCACCGGGGTCAGGGCAAGAACCTGGCCTCAGGAAAATCTATTTCCCATCACGGCTGAGTCACAGCCCTTCCTTGAATTGAGGCGCGGATCCTGCGGAGGCCGTGGGCACCCTCGCTGCTGCGGGCCCTCAGCCCTTTGCTCAGGGAGGGGGGCTGAGCACCCCCTGCACCCCGGGGTGCAGCTCGGGGTGAGAGCGCTGCCTTATCGGCACCCCTGGCACAGCGCCCAGGAACGCTTATCAGGCACCGGCTCCTGGCACGGCAGGGCCACTCAGATTAGGGACACACGGCCATGGGGCCCCCAGAAACCATGGGGAAACACGCCCCTTGCCTTGCCACGCTTTGAAGTCAGCACATTCCCACTTGGAAATGAGATTCCAGCTCCTTTGACCCACGGCTGGAGTCCAAGGTGCCGACAGCATCTGGGGTGCGTGTTTGTGAGAGGCACACACATAGCACCTGCGTCCTGCGGCACCAGAGCTGCACGGTCTGGGTCAGCCGGGGTCCCAGGAGTCCCAGGGGGCCTTGCCTGCTCACCTGGCCAAAGTTCCAGGGGATGGAGGAGATGTAGTCGCAGGTGCCCTGGTAGATAAGCCCGTGCTGGGACAGGACGTACTCACGTCGCTCATTCTCATCACGCATGAAAACCGTGTCCTCTGTGGGGACAGCAAGTGATGGGGACAGGGCTCTGCTCTCCACTACCAGCTTCCTGACCCCTCCCTGTGCATGGATCCAGTGGGAAATGAGGCACCAGGGGCTGGAACTGCTCGTGCCTTAAACAGCTGCTGGGGAATTTCAGCCCAGGTTGATTTAAACTATGGGAAAATTTCAGTCTGCTTTTCATTCTTTCTCACGTCTCTGTCTTTCCTCCCTTTCATTTAATGGAGATGGATCTCTTCTCAGGAGGGGAGACCTCCCTGGGGGTGCAGTGAGCAGTGGGAGTGGGTGTGCTGGCTTAGCACAGCCAAAGCCATTTTCCTCACAGCAGCTACTGCTGTGGAAATCAACATTTACTGGAAATGTTTGCAGAAGGAAACCCAACATATCCACCCCCAGTGCTCAGCACAGCCCTGGTTGAGCAGAGCTTCCTATGGCTCCTTATCTCTGCAGATCCAGCGTGGGATGTTTGAGATCCAGGAAACCGGAGCAGGGGAAGGACAGGGAGAGAGGAAAATCCCAGGGCTATTGAACCTCACAGCGCTGAACTGAACCTCCCCTCTGGGTCTGGCTGCCCAAATTCCACCAGGACAGTGATATCCATGACACTGAGTCCACAGCTGGGTGAAGGCGGGTGAGAATGGGCCAGTTAGGGACAGCTGGGGGCAATTAGGGACATTTAGAGGCTTTTCCCCTGTCCCTGCCTGGCCAGGAGCTGGTGGCAGGGACTGCCCAGGGCTTCACAGCAGCAGCACAGTGGTGAGCTCCCATGGGCACCGTGTGGTGGGGACAGCCTGGACAGACCACGGGTGTTTGGGGTGGTGGCAAAGGGGCTTTGTGTGGTGTAGGGTGGGGATGGTGCTCTTGGCCCTGATCTACTGCAGGGATTGGGTTGAGATGGAAGCAAAGTGGGGCTTTCTATTTAAACCAGGGCTGGGGACACCTGGGATGTGCACTGGGATGAGACCTGTGGGAGAGCTGCTTGGGGAGCCCCTTGTGTTTGCCTTGGAATCCCTGGACTCAGCGAGGTGAAGGCCTCACCTGGGTGCCAGGGGTTGAAGAGCAGGATGAAGTCCCCGATCTGGTAGCTGGAGCCCTGGTAGTCGGTGCTGGCCTCCAGGGTCATGCTGTAGCGGCCGATGCGGGCGTTTGGGGGGGAGCAGAGCGAGACAGAAAGGGACTCCCCGTCCTGCTGCTGGATCACAGCGCTCCAGCACGACTCCTCTGGGCAGTCAGTCAGGACAATGTGCGAGCTGGTTCCTGATTCCTCAGTGGGGCAGGGCCCTGTCAGGAAGGAGCAGGTCAGTTCTGCCAGTGCTCCAGAGCCCCTGGCATCCCCCTGCCATGGAGGCCGCACCACGGGGACCTGCTCCAAGCCCCCCTGCCCTGTGGCAGCTGACTGGATCTTGGCTGTCACGGTCTGGGAACATTCACCACGCAGTTTGTCAGGGTAGCCCAGCTGAGGGGAGCTCAGGCACAACTCTCACTCTTTGGGAAGGAACAGACTCGCCCTGTGGGGGCCAGCAGAGCACAGGGACGCTTGCCCTGGTGCTCACCCCAGGGCCAGGTCTCTGTTCTCAGATGCCCTTGCTCCGAGCAGCGCTGTTGAGCCCCTGCACCCAGGGCACGGGGGCTGGCAGAGCCCGGCCGTGACCCCAGACCCGCTGTGCTGGGTGCCCCGGTTCGCGCGTGCAGCCTCAGGCGTTGCTGCAAACATCCCAGGATTAGGGATGACCTCAGTGGCCCAAGCGCCGAGCCTGGGACAGTGTGATCCTTGCTGGCCTCTCCAAGCTGCAGCCATGGCCAAGCCACCTGCACTGAGCCAGCTCCAGACCCGCTCCCCGGAGCGGTGACGCCCAGCCCGGCCCGGCCCTGCGGCTCCCTGGCCGTGCAGTGCCTGGCCGGCAGCCGAGGCACCGGTGCCACTGCTGTCCCCTCTCCTTGCTGGAGCACAGCCCCGGCTGGTCCCCCGCCAGCCCTCGCCCACAGGCCAGTCACCAAAAATACTCGTGAACTCATGGAGTGACACAGTTTCTCCTCTCGGGGAGGCTGGGCTGAGTTCACAGCGTCCTTTGGGCAAGAGCCAGCCCGGCGCTGCCGTAGGCTGGGCAGCCACGGGAGCCTCCTCCTCCTCCTCTTCCTCCTCCTCCTCCTCCACAGCCCACAACATCTCCCTGGACTCCAGCACTGCTAACACGGCTACTGCAGAAATACAGCTCTATTTTCGCTCTATTCTTCCTTCCCTTTTTCTTGTGGGAGGCAGCACATGACCTCGGTGTCTCTGCTGTCCCAGGATGGAGGGACAGGGCTGGCAGTTCTTGCCTCGAGAGGTCCGGCCCCAGGAAGGAATGTGCTGGGGCTGCTGCCGGTGGGGTGGCAGTGCCACGTGCCTCTGCGAGCACCAAAGCACCTTCGCCCTCTTTCTGCAACGCTGGGGCCGGGCTCCAGCCCAGAGCAGCCTCTGCCAGCCTGCGCCTTGCCCTGGGAGGCTGCATCTGGGGTCACTCCCCCGGCAAAGCCTGGCCTGGAGAAACCCAGGGTGGGAGTGGGTGAGCAGCCCCCATGAGGCTGCTAGGGCACCGAGGGAGCTGCTGGTTTAGGTGGGAGGTGCTGGGTTTTGTTTTGTCACCAGAGCTTTTGGGATGGAAAAAGGAGAGTTTTACTCCGCGAGGAAACTTGGGTGCAGTTTTGCTTTGAATTCTGGCCGGGTTGACTCAGCATGGTGCTTCAGCCCCAAAATAACTCCTGCCTGAGAAATAGTTTCCTCTCCCTTTGCTCTGAGCTGGCGGGGCCGAGCCCCTGCCCGGCGGCTGCAGGCAGCCCTGGCTGTGACAGCAACAGCCCAGCCCTGGCCCGGTCCCAGGGGGGGCTCTGTGGGAATTTCCCTTCTCCAGTGTTTGTGTTCCCTGAGCAAACCCCGCTCCGGGGATGTCAGAGAGGCAGCAGGGCTGGTGTAAAGCCCACCAGCAGAAATGCTGGACACCTCTGGATGGAAAGATACACTGTGCTGATGTTTCTCGGAGGGGCAGGAGGGCTGGGCAGGATCCTGGCTGCAGCCAAGGTGCTTTCTGGAGAGCCAGCAGCTCTGGCATGCCCTCAGTTTGGGTCAGCCCTGGGAGGAAGAGGAAGAGGAGGTGATGATGCTGGTGGCTTTTTGTTTGATTTATCACTTCTCTTCCGCTCTCATTAAGGAGATGAGTTTCTCCCTTTTTTTCTTGCTGATATAAAAGCTGTGCACAGCACCAGCCTCTGCCAGGTGAGGGACAGGCGCTGTGTGACACGGGGCAGGTGCCGAGGCACATTCCCCCTGGGAGCGCAGGGGAGCCCTGGGGCAGGGGCAGAGGGTGGTGACAGCTCCACAGCCCTCCCTCGCGACACGAATGTGGCGGCACTGACCCGTCTCGACGTTGAAGGACAGCTTGTCCACGCCTTCGTCGTAGCTGCGGCCCGAGAAGCGCAGGGTGACGGTGAAGGGCTGTCCCCGCCGCACCACCAGCTCCTTGCAGCCCATGTCGGCCGTGCGGTGCTCCTGCCCATTGCGGTCGCAGTGCAGGTCCCACGTCTCCAGCACCAGATCTGCAAAGGCAGCGGCAGGTTCAGCTCCGACCCTGGGAACATCTCATGCAGCCCTGCTTGGCAAGGAGGGGTGGCTGCAGCCCGTCCCGAGCCCTGGCTGGGACCTCGGTGAGGGGTCTGAGCTGCCCCAGCTACACTGCCCTGTGCTCCCGGTGTGCCGGGCAGGGATCTCTCCAGGAGGGCACAGTGACCGTGCCAGACCCTCAGAACCCTTCCAGGAGCGCTCTGAGGGCTGGGCTCCTGTTGTGAGCCGTGAGAGGGACACAGCTCTGGCAGCAAAGCTCACAGCCTTGGAGGTCCACAGCCAGGAGGAGTTTTTGCCCTCCTGATCCAGCTCTACGCTGTGCTGTGCCGTGGAGCTGCCCCCGTGGTACCTCGTGTGCTGTGGAGCTGTGCCAGGCCTGTGTCTCACAGCACCCAGGGCTCAGCTCTGCTCTCCAGGGCCTTTCACTGGGGTTGCTGTCTGGGTGCTCCCCCCACCCAAGGACGTGCTGCTGAGTGAGCCCAGGAATGTCCGGGGTGTTCCTGCACCTCAGACAGGCCTCCAGCAGCTTTACTGTGCTGCACTGCTGACAAATTGGTGAGAGCAAGCGTAAATTTGGTGACAGAGGGTGTCTGATGCCCCAGATAGATGCAGGCTGCTCTGCTCTGCTCTGCTTGCAGCCCAGGCAGGGCTGTGTGCCGGAACACAGTCACTGTGTCACGTCCCTGCCACCCTGGGCACTGTGCTGGAGCCATGAGCCATCGTTCATCATCACTTGAGGCCACTGATCCCCGACTGCTCTGCAGTGACGTATTAATCACCAGGATAAGCAGAAGCATTCTGTGCAGGAGAGCACAGGGCAAGCCCAGTGCCAGTGAGGGACAGGGTAGATCAGTAGGCAATTCTCAGCTCGCTGCCCCATGCTGTGGCTCTCCTCGGCCATGCCCTTCCCAGCACACCTCTGGTAGTCACCGAGCCCTCCACAGACCAGTACCAAATGGAAACAGCAGCCCATGAGCTCACCATTCCCAGAGCTAAATGGGAACACTGCTCCTGGCTCTCTGGGCAAGGTGACTCTGCCACTGGAGGGCAGTGGGCTTGTCACTGTCCCTACCACAGTGTGAGAGCTGCTTGAATGGTCCATAAATAAAGGCAAGGTCCCCACAGCCAGTCCATGGGAACTGTAAAGTGGGACAGATCACAGCCAAGCCCTTTCCCTCCCTGCCTGCCCCGCTGTGAGCAGCACAGCCCTGTGCTACGGAACACCGACTGTACAAGTGGAATCTCATGGCTGACGTGGAGCCAAACTTGTGACAATAAGCATGTTCAGAGAACAGAGTCAGCGTGTCCCAGTCATCCTGGGGTTTTCATCCTCAGAAGATTTAGCAAAAAGCAGATTTCTCAAAGCAGAGGTGCCTCTATCCAAACCATCGGGTGCCAAGAGATGGGTTGAAGGGGGCTGCAGTGTGTAAGTGCTAGCAGCATCCTGGGCACTCGGGAGCAGGAGCTGCCCAGTGTGCTCGGGACAAGAGGACACAGTGTTAAGCTGCGCCAGGGGAAATTTAGGCTGGACATTAGGAAAAAATTCTTCACAGAAAGAGTGATCAGGCTTTAGAATGTGCTTCCCAGGGAGACAGTGGGGCCTCTGTCCCTGGAGGTATTTAAAAAAAGACTGGATGTGGCACTTAGTGCCAAGGTCTAGTTGATAAGGTGGTGTTAGGTTATAGGTTGGACTTGATGCTCTCAAAGGTCTTTTCTAACCTCATTGATTCTGTGGTCCTGCAGGGGCTCAGCTATGTGTCTGTGTGAGTGTCTGACCCGAGGGACCCGCGCTGCTGTTGATACAGCAGTACTGGGAGCCAGGACAGCCGGCGGCACTGTGGCACAGCAGAGCAGTGATGCCGTCTCACCCAGAGGGCTGAGTGCCCGTGGGAATCACACAGAGCCATTTCCTGGGACTTTGGGGGCTGCTGTGTGGGAGGAGGGGAGCGTCTCTACCCTGAAGAGGCAAGCGTGCAGCATTCCCGAAGCCCATAAACTTTTTATTCTGCCTGAGCCTCCTGAAATCCCCTCACCCTCTCGGGATGTGGGCACACTCTCCCGGCCCAGCTGTCCACCCTCCTCTACCGGGAAAGCTTTAAATAGCACCAAACTTCATCCTATGGGTACTGGCGACACCCGGAGAGTCGGGAGGGAGGGGAGGGCACGGACCTGCGCGGACCTCGCAAGGACCCTGCCGGGCTTGTTTCGTTTCGGTCTTTCCCGTTCCCCATGGCCCTCGACTCCGGCTCAGGGTCAGGGACCGGCTGCAGCCCCAGGGGAGCAGGGGGCGGGGGTGCGGCCGGCCGGGACTCGCCGCGGAGCGGGACCGAGCCCGGCACCTGCGGGGGGTTCGCGCCGCGCTCCTACCTTCGGCCATGGTGCCGCTNGGGCCGGCGGAGGGAAGAAAGGGAAAACAAAGTTTCCAGGAAACGGGCGGTTTAGGTCCCACCTATTGAAAGCAACCACCCAAAAAAAAAAAAAAAAAAAAGCAAAAAAAAAAAAAAAGCAGCCGCGGGACCC
>VXBU01018271.1:10204-29442 GCA_013400315.1 Bombycilla garrulus | reverse complement strand
GGTGCGGCCGGCCGGGACTCGCCGCGGAGCGGGACCGAGCCCGGCACCTGCGGGGGGTTCGCGCCGCGCTCCTACCTTCGGCCATGGTGCCGCTGGCTCTGCACGTCCCAGTCCCTGTCCCGGCGCCGCTGGCGGTGCTGTCGGTGTCGCCGCCGGTCCTTGTCACGGTCTGGATGCCGGGGGAGCTGCCCCTCACCACCCGCTGTCCGGCCCCACCGCCCGTCCNGAGTCTTCTGGGACCCCGGGATAGGAGATGGCCCCGCTGCCGATCAAGAGGAGGGGAGAACAAGGGGGCGGAGAGGGGCTGCGTGGCTTCCAGTGAAGTGCCACGACTCGGGACTGTTTTTTCCTTATAAAGTTCTCTCTCTCCCCTGGCTGCGTCCCCATCCTGGCCGGTCCTGGTGGGATGCCTTGCCGGGAATTGCACCCCGTTCCCGTAGCTGCATCCGTGAGAGATGGAGTCTGCAGGGAAAACGTGTTGAAAACGTTGCTGCTGGACAGCAGATGTGTTGGAATCAGCGCCGGTTGTTCTGGGACATGGAAGTGTGCCCACGCAGTGACCACCATGTTTCCTGGAAGTCTCTGCCCCACACACCGGCCATCCCTCTCCTGCCTGGGGGTCCCTGCCTCAGGGTCTTGCCAATGGTACCACCTGGGGCTGCCTGGCCTGTCCCCGTGTGTCCTAAGGGTCACCCAATGCACCTGTCAGGGACAGAGGGCTGAGACCCCCCACACCCCCATGGGCTCGTGGGGTTTGGGAGCACACCGGTACCTCAGCAGCAGCATGGCTTGTAATGAACAAAGTCCTGAGGAATTTCTGCAGTAACTTGGTTCAGTTACTTCAGGTTTTCCTTCGTGTGATGCAGCACTGGGAACCCTCCTCAGCCTGACAGGTCCCCTCCTGCTCCCCCTGAGCCCCTGTGCCTCCCAGGTTTGGTGGCTGGTGCATCCCTGTGGCTGCTGTGGGACCTTGTGGATGGTGCTGTCCTGTGAGGTGGCTGGGATCTGTCACCTGCTGGACTCAGGGTCACCCCACAGGGGCTGTGCCCCGGTGAAGCTCCACTGTCCTGGTGTCCCCACTGCCCAAGAGTGTGGAGCAGCTGGATCTGCCCTCCCCACACTTGGGCTGGTGCCAGTCAGGGGTCCCCAGCTGTGGGCAGTGCTCTGCTCAGGCACATCAGGGCACTGCGCTGGGAGGGTCTGCAGTGAATCAGACTCCTCCTCCAGCTCCACAAAATGATTTTTGGTACTGACAGAGTTGGTAAGGTCTAAGCACGCCAAGGGCAGAAACCCCAAGTTTGGGGGCTCCTGGTGTGTCCTGCTCTGGGGTTGGTTTTACATTGCACTGCCCCAAAACGCAGACGTGGCTCGGGAGTCCCATCCTCCATCCTCTTCTCCAAGGGGGCTGGGGAGGGATGCTGGAACAGAAGCAGCAAATCCCTGCTGAGAGAAAGTTTAGGACAGCTGGTTTTAATGGAAACAGTTCATGTACTACTGCACCATACATTTCTACAGGCTGGGGGCATGCAGGTCATGGTGGGGGCCCTTTGCCAAGTGCACAAGCGGTGCCAGCAGGGCCCTCCTCACCCCAGCAGCGCCACGTCAGGAACAGCCTGACAGTGCTGCCCTGTCAGAGTGCCACTCTCGTGCTGGGATCTTGCTCTCCTTGCTCAGATTTGAGAAGGGACTCTGAAAATGGCACCCTCTTCCTCTTCCCAGACCCCTTGGTCCTCGTGGGCAGCACTGGGTCGAGTTGTTCCCAGGGATGCAGGGAGGGGTCAGTGGGGGCGAGGGTCTCACGGGCTGCCCCTCTCTCTGAGCATCAGGGCCACAGGAATTGCTGTCCACTGCCAGGCCACTGTGACGTCAGGAGAGGGCTGGTGGCCATGGGAGCGCACAGCTGGTGTCACCTGCCCTGAGCTGGCCTTGCTCCCAAGGCTGCTTCCTGGGCACAGGAACCTCAGCCATTGGCATTGTTGGCAAGTGCCAGTCTGTCTGGGCTGGTGCTGCAGGGTGCTGGGATCTGCTCTGCCTGCACAAGCCCGCTCTCCCTCCTGTACCCAGCGTGAACTCTGGATGCACTCTGCAGCGGAGGTGCACACTCGAGATGTGATGTTTGCTTGAGTTAATGTGTGACAAGCAGCCGGAAAAACACTGTCGGCAGCGCAGGAATTGGAAACGGCCATTTCTCACTCGGCCTGGGAGCACGAGCAGTTTGCTGCTATGCGGGATGTAGGGGTGTGTGGGACTGGGGAAGCTGGAGTGTCTGCTGCTGAGCAGGCTGTTGGGATTATCTTCTGTCTGGTTTCCTGGACAAGCACAGAGCAGGAACCACTCACAGTAGCTGCTCCGGCTCCGGCACCTCGGACAGAAGAGGCAGGAAACAAGTGCCTGGCTGTCCCCTGGGGCTGTCTCCCAGGGCTGTCCCTCTGGCTCTGTCCAGTCAGGGCTGTCCCTCAGGGGCTGTCCACGGAGCGCTGGACTTGGTCCCAGCACCTCACCAAGAGGAAACCTCCCTTGTTTCCAGCTTTATGCCCACTTCACTCGCCACCTTGTATCGCAGAGGCATCTGTCTGCACAGGCGCTGGAAAATGCCGCCCACGGTAGGCCAGCCACACTGCTGGGGTTATTTTTACTCTCCTTACTAAGACAAGGTTGCATTAAGAGGGTGTTTGCACTGCTGAAGCCCAGAATAACTCCTCATTTGCTCAAGGTGTTCGGTGCAGGACTGCGACTTTCCTCGCCCCCGCCCCGCTCCTGGAGCTGCTTCAAAGCGTGCCGGTGCCTGCAGCGCCGGTCCCTGCCGTGTGTCCCGCACAGACAGAGCCGCTGTTTGCTCTGCTGGGTGTGTGCCGGGGCGGCTGCAGCCCCTCCAGAGCCCGCACGTCCTGACTCAGTCCCTTGTGCAGGCAGATAAACAACCGGTGAAAAGGGGCAGTGTCTGCTCTGAGTCGCCCTGTTAAGTCGTCAACCGACTCCAGGAGCTCTGCCCATCTCCTGCGGTGCTTCCCGCCCCGGGTATTCCCCAAACTCAGCCCTCAGCCGAGCGGGGGCTCCTGGGTGCTCCTGGGTGGGGAGCCCGGAACGTCCCAGGCTGAGGGGCTGTGAGTGGCCTCGCAGGGAGGTGACCTCAGGACAAAGTGTTCTGTGCCCATGACGACAGGGCCCGCGGGGAGCTCTGGGGGCTGTGTGGGCATCCTGGCACGCAAGATGCAGCAACTTCCTCTCGCACCTCTGATCCGTGAGCATGGGAAAGCGCTTCCCAAAGCTGGGATGAAAGGCCTGGAGCTGCTCCATGTGTGGTCAGCAGAGCCAAGGGGCTCGGCAGCAGCCACGGACAAGGGTCCATGAGGGCATGCAGGCCAGGGCGAGGGAGGATGGGGTTGGTGACGGCATCACACTTGGTTTGGGGCTTTGTTTGCCACAGGCAGCTCTGGTGCTGGGCCAGCAGCCGAGCAGGACGGGCTCAGTGCAGCGCGGGGTTCCCGAGGTGGTGCGGCTGACAGCAGGCATAGAGGGGGCTTGTTCCAGTCAAAGGTCGCTGCCTGCCAGGCCAAGCACTGCAGCCTTTCCGCTGGGAGGAGAAGCGGCTTTTTAAGGAAAAGCAGATTGTTTTTCCACCTGGCCCCCCGGGCAGGCGTGGTGTGCTCCGGTGTCACAGCCGCAGGGCAGATGAGGCCGGAGCTGAGGCGGCCGCTGCTCGCAGCGCAGGGGGAGGATGTGCGGTGGTGTCGGATGCAGTCCGGGGCTCTGGCTCACAGCTCACGGAACAGGCTGAGCCAGAGGCTGTTCCCGAAAAATGCGGAGCCCGAACCAGCAGGGCCTGGAGGGATCGGCCAGCAATGATAATTCAGCTTCTCTCTGGAGTCCTGGTGAGAGGCACCCCCTCCCGCTTCCAGGGGGGGATCAGGAGGAATTCATTATATAACTCTCTTTGGTTTTAGGAGGAGTCTGTTCTTTTTATTTATAAGAAATTAGAGAAAAAGGACCCTCTCGAAAGTCTGCAAGCACAGTGGGGGCAGGAAAGCTGGGGGTTCCCTGTCAAGGCTCCCAAGCAAGCCCCTGGGAGGTGGGCCCTGTGTGGGACAGCAGCAATGCATGCACAGGAGGTGGATTCTCCAGCTGTGCCAAACCTTTCCTTGCTGGTGGCCCCAGGATGGCCACAAGGCCAGTCCCACTGTGGCAGGATCCCACGGCGCTCGAGAGCGGGCTGCAGTGCTGCAGGATGGGCTCACCTCCACTGCCAGGATGGTCATGAGCCAAACACAATGTTTTGCAAACTGATCTGGCTGTACCTGGTGCAAACTGAATTCCAGCCTCCGGCTGTCATTTCCCAGCAGTTTGTTGGAACCCCCCCAGCCCTCCCTCCCAAGGCGCCTGTTCCCCCAGGGCACCGCTCCCCATGATCCCTCAGCACCTTCACAGCCTGCAGGCTCCAGCGGGTCTGCAGGGGGAAACAAGAAGGGTCTGTGCTCCCCGGCTGGTGCACAGCGCGTTTGTGCTCCTCTGTGAGTTCATATGTCCAGATTTAGTTCCTGAAGCTGGGTGGTTCCCCCAGGGCTAACACGTGAGCCGTGTGTGTCCCCCGTGCAGGTCACTGAGTCTGACTGTCCTGTCATCATCTTCCCAGGGTGGGTGTCTGCAGGGCCCCCAAGCAAGCCCTGGCAAAGGTTTTCCATGCATCCCTCGGGATGCAGCACAGCTGGGATTTTGGAAAGCAGCTGGGTTGGCCTTTCCTTGGCCAGCTCAGATGTGATTGAGTTACGTCCAGCCCTCGGAGCTCTACCCTTTTGGCGTTACCCTTCAGCCTTCCTGTTTTCCTCTGGTATCACTGGTTTCTTTGGTTTCTTTTTCCATTTCTTATGGCTATCCTGCAGCTCCCAGGGCACCAGCAACCCCAGCTCAGTGACAGATAAGACCTCCATTTGCTCTGACAGAGCAGGAACTTGGAGATAATGAAGCTCCTCTGGGACACCTCTGTTTGCAGCCATGTCCCAAAGCCAGGGCTGAGCTGGTGTCCTTTTCCCACAGCTCAGCTCCCTCTTGCACCCAGAGCTGCCACTGCGTTCACCTGCTGAAACCAGACCCACTGCCCCGGCTGTCACCCAGGAGGACAAACCCAGGGATGACAGCGTTCCAAAACCCCCAACTTGTGCTTCTGAACTCCCGTGGCTGTTCGTGGCTGAACCCCAGTTCCAGGGGCTGCCAGGACAGGAATGGGCCTGTGGTGGCTCTGCTGGCACCAGAACCGCTGCGGGGCCCATCTGGGGGGCTCTGAATTTTCCCACATGCTGTTGTCACTGCCTCTCTGCCTTGTCACCCATTTCCCACACTTCCTCCTTGACTGGGACAGGGCACAGCTGTGGCAATGTCTGGGAGCGTGGGAGCCCCAGTGCCTCTTGCTCTTCCTCTTCTTTTTTTCCTCTTTCCTCTGTCTTGTCACAGTTGAACCAGTGACCCTCCAGCCCCCGCACTTCGTAGGGCAGAGCTTGATGGGGATCTGGTGCTGAGGAGGAGGAGGAGGAGGAAGAAGAGTTCCGTGGTTGTCTCTGTCAGAGCTCCCTGCTCTGTGCCAGCCCACGCACTGTCTGCTCTGCTGGGGCAGGGCTCAGGAGCCACAGGGGGCACGGCTGACCCAGGAGCTGCCGTGGGGAAGAGAAGGTCATTCTCTGGGGCTGGGATCTGTGCCTGATCCATGGCTCCTCCACTTCTCTCAGCTGCTTTTGTGGTCTGCTGCATCCAACATTTTTGACCTTTTTTTCTTTGGGAAAAAGTATTTCCTGGGATCTTCCCTCCACAGCTGGAGGATGCTCTGCGCCCTGGCACTGCCAGACCTCAACCAGCCCACAGTGCTGGATCCCTGCCAGCCCCTGACTAATGATTTTGCCATTTCACGAGGGAAAGGAGACATTGATTAACTCCTATACTTGCCTTTCTGGAAAGGTTATGGCTTAATTGGTCAAACTTGGGAGTCATAAATCATGTGCTGAAGGATCAGCAGAGATAAGAAAATTTTTGCAGAATGTTGCAAAACATATTTTGGTAGGAGGGATCTGGGTATGCCCACCAGCTGTGGGGTCTGATGGCTCTTAAGTGCATAGGACCCTTCCAGGGAAACAATTCACCCTCCAGCCAGAGACCGGAAATTCCCCTTTCTGTTATCAGTTAAAATCAGGATTTGCAAAATATCCTTTTTTTATTTTACTTATGGAAAAAGAAAACAACAGGAAAGCCATTGTTTGCTTTATTCAGAAGAATCATAATTCCATCTGGTTTGAAAAATTACTCTCTTTCTTGTTAGAAAGTGCTATTTCTCCAACCTAAAAGCTGTAATGGAGGGAATACAGCAGATCAGCTCTCAACAGAGTGGAAAATTGAGCAAGGGAGCTGTCAGGCTTGGCCTGGAGTGATGCTGGAGGAAGAAAAGATTTTTGGCTCTTGCAGTGAGCTGGGCTCCATCCGGGAGGGCACGGCTTGCACTGGCCACACGGGATGGGGAGTTGGCACCCTCAGCTGTAGGACATGGGGATGGGGAGCAGGGATGTGTCATGAAGAGGTAGAAATGTCCTGGCTCAGCGACCTTGGTGCCATTCAGGACGTGGCATTATTGGAGAATGGAATGAACTCCGGGCTCGCACAGGACAGGCTGTGCAAACCCGTCCGGGTTCTGTAGGACAACAACTTTTAAACCAAAAGGAACGGGATGGACTCAGTGACCGGGACTTCAGTGGAGCAGGGACAGAATGGTCAGCAGGAAAATGAGTGTTGAGCTGGGGAAGATGGAGTCTAAAAAAATTGTAGGGAGAGGAAAGGAGCAGACAATTGGGTAGGAGGAGGAGCGGTGACAGGCAGAGGTGCTGCGACAGGGCAGGGCTGGGGTCGGCCCGTTAATGTTTCGGTAATGACCCAGACAGGAGGAGCAGAGGGGCGCAGCTGGGGCCGTAGGGAGCTCAGCGGGGCTTGGCTTCGGGATCTGGCACAAACAAGGCTGAGGGGGGTATGAGTGATGCTCGGCCAGACTGGGATGGGCGAGTGCCCTTTGCCGAGGCGCTGCATCCCGCGGGGTGCGAGCCGTGACCGTGCTGGGCTGGGAGGAGGAGTGTGTTTTTCTGGAACGGCCTCCGAGGCAGAGATCGCTTCTCCTCTGATGTCTCTTGATTAGCTCATGCTGCGGCTGCCCAGGGACAGTCAGGGTCCCGCCTGCCCCGGCCCGCTCCCGGATGCCCAGACACGCAGTGCGGGGACGCGCCTGCGGGGACAAGGTCTCTGGGGACCTCAGGCTGCTTCGGACTGGGATCGGCAAGGTCGCACCCAGGCCAAACGGGTCCCAAAGGCTTCAGGACAGCGCGTTTCCAAAACAGAGTGGGGAGGCTGGGCAGGATGACACCACTCTGCTCATGGGCTGGGAGGCAGAACGGGAGACTGAGGCATTCCACCCTGACAAAAGGGTCCTTTGAGCAGGACCAAGGTGCAGAGCCAGGCTGCGGGCACAGCCCATGTAGGGGGCACGGGGGGGCATTCCTGGTGGCACCAGCTGCCTGTGGGCACTGTGCTGGGGTGGAGGGAGCAGCTGGAACGCCAGCAGCTGGCTCTCAGTGGGACACAACTTCTCACCTCCTCCATGAGGACCATCCAGGTGTTTCTCTTCAGGTTTATTATGTTAATTGAGTTAGTCCTGTGTTAATGCGCACTCACAAAGCCAAGGCCCACTGCTGGGGCTCAGCCAGGGCTGCAGCAGCAGCACAGGGATGGTGAAACAATCCAGTGGAGCAGGGGCAGGAACATCTCACAGGTCTGCACTCCCCTGGCATGCTCCAGGCACAGCTTCTACTGTGGGAACCCTCCCCACTGCCTGAGACTGGCACTGGCAGGGATAAAGGCACTTTATGGGAGGATTGCTACACATGTGGTAGATTGTGAATGAGCCCTGTGAGCTGCTGATGGAATTACTGCTGATCTACGGCAGGGAGAGCACTAAGGACAGGGAACCAAAGATTCTGGGACTGAGGGTGGGGTAAGAAGTTCCAGCATCCCACCTCTGAGCATGGGAAATCTCATCCAGTCCTTGACTGAGACGTGTACAGCTGGACAAAAACAGCCCCAACTGGAGCAACTGGTTACTTGGCATTTGCTTTAGCTGAACTGTCAGTGTGGTGGTTCTCCAGGTAAATGATCTGGTGGCCCTTTTCAGATGGGCAGGGTGATCTGGGACTCTGGAGCTCCCTGGACAAAGCCAGGCTTGCTGCTGGGGCTTCTTCCATGGAGTTCTGTGAATCTGAGTCTTCAGAGGAGAAACTGCTCTGGCTGGAAATCTGGAAGTACTGGGCAGCTTCTGCCCGTGGCCCCGCTGGTGCACCAGCTGTGCTGGGATCTGAGGCAGTCCCATGGGCCACAGCAGTAGGACACGGTGGGTCAGCCCCTGGAAAGCGTGTCCAGGGAGGCAGGGTGAAGGGGCGCCTCCGAGGGGGCTGGCTGCGCTCCTGGGCTGGTCCTGCCGCTCCCAGGCTGGATTTGCTCTTGGGTTTGGGATGGGGGTTGTCAGCGGAGGTGTGGTGGGGAGAGGTGTGGGCACCCTGAGGCCCCAGCCGGCAGTGGGGCCGCAGAGAACTCTGCTCCACACCGTGCGTGGAGCCAGCAGGGGTGCTGGGCTGGGGCTGTCCTGGCCCCTGGGGCTGTCCTGGCCCCTGGGGCTGTCCTGGCCCCTCAGCGCTGGTCTCTGGCTGCTCTGCCAACCCCCTGCCCCCCAGCACTGCTGGCTCAGGGCTGGGGGCTGCTCTGCACACCGGCACTTGCGTGTGAGGGGCTGCAGGGCCCGGGCTGGGCTTGCTGGAGGAGTCTCCCTGCCCGTCAGCCTGTGCTCCCCGGGCCTCCTGCAGTTCCGTCAGCATCTCCTCCAGGCTCTGCCGGCTCTCCTGGTACCTGTGCTGTGCCTCTGTCCAGGCTGCCAGCCCTCGGCTGCTCTGCATCTTGCACACCTGAGCCTTCATCTCCTGCAGCTTCTCCAGGGCGAACTCCACCGAGAGCTTCTGGAAGGATCTCTGCAGGCACCGCAGAGCCTGGCCCTCGCCGCGCCGCGCCCGGGCCCAGCACTGCCGGCAGTCCAGCTTCAGCCCCGCCACCTACAAAAGAGGGGACAGTGACTGGGTTCGTGGCCACCAGCAGCACCAGGGCCTGCAGGGGAAGATCCCCTTCACCCACCTTGTTGGAGAAGCGGACGAGCTCCTGCAGCAGCTCCTGTTCTGCCTGCCGCCGCTCCAGCTGCCTGGAGAAGCTCATCAGCTTTGTCTGGAAAAGGGCTGCAGCCTCTTGGAAGGCACCTGCCTCGGGGAACGCCGTGTCTTGGACCTCAGCCGCCTCCTGGCACAGGGTCAGGCCATGCTGGTACCGAGCCTGCAGGAACAAGAGGAAGGTACGGCTCCACACTTGGGAATGGTGCTGACCTGGGCTACGTGTGCAGGTAGCACTTGACATTGCCATTACAGATGGATGGGAAACACTTCTGGGCAAGTGAGAAGAAACAGAGCAATGGGATTCTCCACATCTCTGCTCTGCCCTGGCCTGGTTCAAAATGCACCAAATGCACCTCCTGTCCTGAGTGCGGTCACCATGTCTCACCCTCCCTGCAGTGTCTGTGACTAAAGGGCCTACACGTCCAGGGGAACCAGAAGATCCTCATCACAATGTTGTTTGCTGTCTGACGGATGCCCAGGCTTTGGAGGAAAAAGGAGTTGCATGGATGGAGTGCAGCAGGGGTTGAGGAGAGCAGTCCCAGCCCAGCACACATCAAGGACCAGTGCAGCCACCCCCTCATTGGAGCAGGACTGCCCAGAGTCCCCACAATGCTGAGCTTGACGACTGCAGTGTGACTCAACAGCTCGGGGACACCCAGTTCTGCCCAGAAGCCTGTTTCCAAACCCAGGAGGTGTCTGTTGCAGAAAAGCCCCTCCAGACGTACTGTGGCCTGGGCGAAAAACTCCTTGAAGTGCTCGGGGGAGCCCTGGAAGCTGTCGGGACTCCAATCCTCGGTGCCCATCTCCTGCAGCTGAGCTGCTGCCTCCCCATCCAGCCAGGAGGCCAGCTGTGAGAGAGAGGAACAGGGATCAGGCAGCACCTCCCCTTCCTGCCTCAGCCCCACATCCCAGCCCAGGCTCAGTCACACACAGCAGCCCGTAAGGAAAATCAAAGCTCAGGCAACCCTGCCATTCTCCAGGCTTCCATCATCATCAAAAACAAAGGAAATGTGACCAAAACACTCAACCACGGAACACCACAGAGGGCAACTTCAACTTGTGGCACCCCAGGGACACTCAGCTCACCTTGGCAAACTCAGTCTCAAGCTCCCGGACCTTGCGGAGGAACTTCAGGTGCTCCAGGCAGCTGTTGGATTGGGACACGAGGCTGTGAAGTTCTTCCTCCAGTTGACTATAGAGCCCCTCAGCCAGCTCCATGCCGGTCCTGCGGGTTGGGAGGAGAGGGGCATCAGTGCCAGGTGCTGCCAGGTGAGCTCACGGATGCACAAGGTGCAGGGGAGCAGGTTTCTTGCTCAGCTCCTGACCCCAGCCCTGCAGGCACCTGGACATCTCCCCAAGCCGTGGAGCAAAGGGATGGCAGGGAGCACGGGCTGTGAAAACCCCGTCTGCCAGCGCAGCCCAGCCCCACAGGGAGAAGGGAGCAGGAGGGAGCAGTGGGTCAGTGCCGCCCGAATGCAGGGACTGTGGAGCAGCGAGGCTTGGCTGGAGCAGCGCGGCATCGCCAGATGGGTGCAGCATTCCTGGCCGAGAGCGACATCAGCGGGTGAGTACGGAACGGCCCAATTACAGCATGGCCGGATGAGTAACGGCCTGGCGGCATCGCCGGATGAGTACGGCACGTCCAGGTGGGAGTGACATTACTGGATGACTACAGCACGGCCAGGGGAGCCGTGCACGGCCGGATTACGGCATCGCCGGATGAGTGTGGCGTGCCCAGACAAGTGCGACATCGCCGGACGATCACTGCACGGCCGGAGGAGCGCAGCACAGCTGGCCGGGTGCGGCACGGCCGGGACGTGGCCCCATCTAGTGGCTTTTCCCGAGCCCAGCCCAAGGCATTGCCGCCGGCATTGCAGAGCAGTGACAGATCCGGCCTGGCCTGGGATCCTCTCAGGGATCTGACAGCAGTGAGGATGAGGGCACTCCTGCAATGGGCTGTCCCAGACATGTGGTCCGTGCTTCCAGAGCAGGACCGAGCATGGCAATAGCTTTGGGCTCATGGGGACCGGGCTGGCTATGGGGAGGTGGCTCTGTGGGCCAGCAGGAGCCGGGGGTCCTGGCATGGGCACCCCTTGAGCAGCAGGACTGCCCCATCCTACCTGACATGGTCAGAGGCGCAGAGGCGAGTGGCCTCCCTGCGCAGCCTGGCCAGCACGAAGCCGCCCTCGCGCTGCACCTGCACTAGCTGAGCATCACTCAGCACCTTCTGCATCAGCTCCTGGTGCCTCCTGATGCCCACGGCCGCATCCTGTGGAGGAAGGGAGGGTCAGACAAGTGTCTTACCCGAGGTCTCAGCCGGCACAAGACGGGTACCTGGGGCTGCACCCCAGGCAGGAGCGGAGGGAACAGCCCCATGGCAGGAGCAGCCAGTCTGGGAGCGGTTATGCCAAGTTTTGGGCAACTGGGGTGAAATGTTGCTGCACTGCAGATGGGCACTCTGGGAATGTCCCCAGCCTGTGCTGCTGCCACCCGTGTTACCTGTGTCCCTGCCAGCGCGTGGGTGTTCCGCAGCTCCTGGATGCAGCAGTGCAGCAGCTCCAATGCCCGCTTGAGGCTGGCTGTGAAGGGCTGCAGCTTCTGTGGGGACACACACGGTGGGTCAGTGGGGACAGCCTGCCCACGAGGAGGAGGAGGAGAGGTGCCAGGACAGAGCAGGAAATAGTGTGAGGCACTGGGTTAAAGCTGGTGAAGAAGGGAGTGTGGAGGTGGATGGGCAGCTGCAGGCAGGAGCAGGTAGGAAAGGAGCTTGACCCTCCTGTGCTCAGAGCTCTCCTTGTCATTCCCCTCTCCCAGCCCTTCCTGTTGCTGTCCCAGGGATGTGTGTGGGACACGTAGGACGCGGTGGGGACAGAGGGACACGGGGGAGGTGAGGCAATGGCTCATGGCGTGGTAACAGACACCTGGAAGAATTGAACCCACTCGCCGTGGCAGTAGGGGAAGGCACCGTCCAGCTCTGGGGGCAGCTGGGAACTGTCGATGTGGCGGCCCAGAGCCTTCAGCGATGTCAGGGTCTCCACCTGCAGGGCACAGGGCTCGTGAAGCTGCGTGGAGCAGGGAATTACCCCCTATTGCAGCAGCTCAGGGACAGGGACAGGCTCACCTGCACCCCGGACAGCCTCTCACGGTGGGACACCAGCTCCTTCTCGGCCAGGAGCAGCACGCTGTTGATGCAGCCGGGAGAGACGCTCTGTGGGAGGCAGGGGAGAATCACCAGGGCAAACCCCACACGCAGCCCTCAGGTCACCCATGGCAGTGCTGGGCTTTCCTGGGTCGACTGAGGCTGGTGAGCTCATTGCAGAGGAAAAGGCTCTCAAGCTCACTGATGTGGGAGATGGAAACACGTCACTCAGGCCATGACCTTGTCCCAGCCACCAGCTCCTTGGCAAAGGACCATGGGAAGAGCCTCAGGGCACGATCCCTTCTCTGACACCAGGGACACTTCTCCATGTGAGGAGCATCAGGGCCAACCTTGGGTTTTTATCATGCAAAGGCAAAGGGTGCTGTAGCAGTGGGGACCCCATAGCCCCTGGACAGCACAGGGCACTCCTGGACAGCACAGGGCACTCCTGGGCACTGGCACAAGGACTCTGCAGGAGTGGATTGTCACTGTGGAGTGCATTTCCCGGAGAATTCACAGAGCAGGAGGCCAGAGGGCTCCTAGTGACGCCTGCTGGGTGATGGCAGGGCTCAGAAGGGACCTTTGGGGATTGCATGGAGGGCGGGCACAGGGGAGGCTCTGAGGGACCCCAGAGGGTGGCAGCACTCCCTCCCAGACAGGGACACCCCTGGCATGTGCATGGCACAGGCACACAGAGTACCTGGATGGAGCGCAGGGCTGAGAACAGGACGGGAGCGGGCGGCTGCTTCCTGGCATCCACCAGCACCGTCAGCCCAACATCCTTCGCTTCTTGCCTCTCACCATTCTTCCCTTCTTGCCTAGCGAGGGAAAACACAGCAGGAGTGGGGGTCCTTCCCTGGGGCAGGGCCTCTCAAAGACCCCTCTCACATTCTGCACCCCCAGGCAGGCAGGAACCCACAGCCACAGGCCATGGCCTCGTCCTTGAAGCATGCCCCTGCCAAGGGCTCAGAGCGTGTGCCTCTGGCAGGGGCATGGCCCAGGGTCCCTGGGGATGTGCCCAAAGCAGAGTGTGTGGGGTGCTGGGCATCCATCCCAGCTCAGCCTGAGAGCTGCCTGGAGCCCTGGGCCAGCAGCAGCTGGGGGTCACTGCTGGGCACCTGCTGGGCCCTGCTCGTGGGCGCTGCCGGCCCTTACCTGGGGAGGGAGCAGAGGTAGAGGATGAGCCTGGCCAGCTCGGCAGCTGAGCACCACGCAGCCCGCCAGGCGCTGCCGCTGGTGGTCACCAGGAGGAGGGCCCTGCCCAGCCTGTCCGAGCTCCCTGTGGGGAAAGGCTGAGTGACCTCTCTGGCAGCCACCTGCCAGACCTGAGCACCCCACAATGGGCTGGGGTAACCATCAGTGCTGCCTCAGCTCAGGGCCCACCGTGCCGCAGCCTCTCTGGCCCTTCTGGAGGCAGAGAGCCAGCCCAGGGGGGCTCTCGGCAAGAACGTCTGGCATTCCAGAGCTGCTGGGGACGTTTTTCCTGAGAAAAAGATGGGTTTTGTTACGGCTTTTCGGTTCTTGGGAAAAAGAAGGAGCCAAATGTTTAGTGTTTGGCAGCTAAAGCCGAACAGCTTCACTGGAGAGGAATGGTGTGGGAGGGTTTGGGGCGGCTGGGACCAGGGCAGCTGCTCTGCACAGGCTGCCTGCATTTATGTTTTTAATGTTTTTGCCCAGCTGAAAGGAAATTTTCCACTTGGAGTATTTCTGGCCTCCAGCAAAGCCCTGAAACCTTTCTCCAAAACACCCTCTCCGGCTGCCTGTGTTTCCATCCGGAGGCCTCTCCTGCCCGTTCCCTGGGCTTGCCGTGCCAGCAGTACCTGGCAGAGAGATGATGCCCGAGCGCAGCAGCCCAGCGTGCAGGTCCTGCCAGGCTGGAGGCTCCCGACCAGCAGGGCCAGTGCTGGGCACAGAGGGACTGTTCTTGCAGCTGGCACTTTCCAGGGACTGTTCCTCCATGGGAGCAGCAGTGGCTGCATTCGTACCTGAGGGACAGAGGAGAGAGAAGCTGGCGACACTCAGCAAAGCAGAGGAATAGCAAAGCCCCAGCAATGCCTGGGCAGGTGCTGCAGCCCCGCAGGATGGTACCTTTCCCTGCTGCCCTGGCTCTGCCCATCCTGGGCGAGTAGATGGCCGACATCTTCTTCCAGGCCCCCTCGTGCTGGCTGCTGACTCTTTCATCCTCAGGGGCTGCCCGTGCGCCCTTCAGGAAGAAGAACTTGTGGCTGGAAGCTGGGGGGAGCCGGGGGCTGCCCCGCTGCGCCAACCCCCCTTGCCCCAGCACCCCGGGAGTGGCTCGGCGGGACTGGCGGGTGAGGAGCAGGGGGCTGCCAGCCCCCTTCCTGTGCTGTACGGGGCTCTCACGGGGGGTGGCAGGGGGTGGCTCAGAGCCAGGGCTGTCCGGCTCCTCCACGATGGCTGCCATCAGCCCAGAGCCGAAGCTCACCGGGTTCTGCAGCGCGGCCATGTAGGAGTCACGCTGGCGGCACTTTGGCCCATGTGGCCCTGGCTCCTGGCTCAGCTTTCTCCCCAGGCACGGGCTGCAGGGACTCTCCTCTGAACTCAGTGCACCCCCACAGGCCCAGGCGTCTGCTCCCGGTCCCCCATTCACCCAGAGGAGCATCTCCTCATCCCCAGCCCTTATTCTCCCCGGAGGGCAGGTGGGCAACAGGGATCTGGCCAGGACATCCATGTCCTCCTGGGATTGCTGCAGCAGGTCCACATACTCCCCCTCGAGGTTCTGGCTGATGATTTCACTGAGGCTGGGCACGGGCAGCATGGCCGGCTTCTTCCGCAGACCTGCCTGCTCCACCTTGATCAGTCCCGGGTATCGTCCCTGGCTTGACTGCCGAGAGCTGGCCCTGCAGCCTGGGATGGTGCCCACGATGTTGCTGTAGGGGACATTCGCTGCGCCACGGGGCACAGCTGTGCCGGGTGCTGTGGGCTCAGGCGCAGTTTCAGGAGCAGGTTCGTGCCAGGCACCAGCGGGCGCACTGTCAGCTCCAGCCCTGGGCTTGTCGGTGAACTCAGGCGTGGCAATCCGGCTCCAGGGCAGCGGGGTGACGCCGTTCTCGGTGGCCACCAGGCAGGTGTGCAGGGGAGCTCCGGCCCAGCTGCTGTTCACCTCCTCCAGCCACGCGTTGGTGAAGAGCAGAGCGTGGGTGGCCTCGGGGACAGGGGTCGCCTCCACTGAGCGCAGGTCCAGGGAGAGGTGCTTGATGGTGACACGCGCTGCGTGCTCCTCACAGGGCTCTGCCTGCAGGTAGAAGTCCCCGGGGCGCAGCAGGAGGGGGTTGAGAGGTGCAAGGTGCACAACCACCTTGTCATGCAGGCATAAGGGCCAGCCTTCGTGGAGAAAGATGCGGTTACAGTAGGGAGCCTGGGAGGGAGGAAGAACACAGCGTGTCAGAGAGCTCTGCCAGCTCTGTGCCTCCCGGCCACCCCCACACGCTCTCGCTGCCCAGCCCTGCGCTTCCCATGAGGAGGAGGAGAGAGCCTGGTGACCTAATGCACGTCCCTGAGCCGCCCTGCAGCACAGCCCTGCAAGCCCACCCCGAGCCATGGCTATTCCCAGGGTGCAGAGTCTACCCACGTGCTTACAGAGGGAAAACCCCTGCTGAAGCCTCTCTAGGATCAAGACAAGATGATCCCAGAATCCCACTGCCCTTATTGCAGGGACCACATATGTTGGGCAAATCCCAGGGACAAGGACTGGAAATTCAGGGAGGGCGCACGTGGGCAGGACTCCTTAGGGCAAACCCCGTGTCCGGGAGCGGCTCACGGGGGCACCGCTGTGGGGCACGGGGGCTTACGCAGGCCGCCTGCCGCAGGCGCTCGAAGAGCCGCTTGGCCGGGATGAGGAACTGGAGCAGGCAGCAGAGCCCATCCCCCTGGTAGCTGGTCTCCAGCAGCCGAAACACCTGGCCCAGGACGGTGGGAGCAGTGGCTTCGAAGGGCGGGTAGAGAGCCTGGAGAGCGCTTTGCACCGCCGCGTCCAGCGACCCGGCATCCTGCGGGAGGGAGGCAAGTGTCGCTGGTGGAGAGTGGCCCCGCAGAGGGGACGCCGCTCCCCGTGACCCTGTGCCCACCCTCCCACACTGCGCTGTGCCCCCGTCGGGGCCCTGGGACGCCCACACTGGCAATGCTGCTGCGCTCAGGGCTCCAAACCCTTCTGCCTGGAGACGGGGGGAACCGGGAGTGGAGCGCAGCAAGCGCGGCGCAGGCGGGGCGTGCGGCACGGCGGGTCCCAGAGCCGGGCTGTGCCTGGGGAGCCTGGGATAAGCCCCGAGGCAGCAGCCGCCTCGCCCGGCCGCCAGCCATGTGGAGGCGGAGGATCCGCAGCAGCCGAGGGGTTAAGCAGAGTCAGACCAGACAGATCGTGGGGCTGTGCCGGGCTCCGCAGCTCGCTGCAGGAATGCAGCAGATGGGAGGAAGGACAAACATCTGAAGATGGATAGGGTGTTTTGGTCCAGACTCATTGCTGAATTCGCCAAACTCAGAATGATTCCTGCATTTTCTGGGAAGCGTTCTGCTGCGTTGCATCCACCCGCACTGCCCCAGAGCAGGGTAAGGACATTGGGTTTGTGCCACATGTGAGCCAGCAGCTCCCAGTTCATTCTGTGGGCTGTGTGGCATGGCTGGTACACGGAGAGAAGCCATCCCACGGCTCCCGTGATGCCCAGGCTGCGCTCCAGGCAGTGCGGGGATGAATCTGGCACAGCTGTCACGGGGACCCCATCGGCGAGTGGGGAAGAGGAGCATCCTCCCAGCAGCTGGGTCCTGCTCCTGTAGAGCACCCAGGAAGTCTGGTGGGATTAGCTCAAGGTGAGCATTAGCATCAGGCAGCTAATCCCTGGTCCAGGAGCCCATACAGAGACAAAGGGGCCACGGTTAATACAGCTTAATTAGCTTTAATGCGCTTTAGCTAAAGCACTTTGCAGTCATGCTCTGGTTAATTCTTCATGACTTTTTTCACATGTCTCGGCACAGGAATCTCCTGCCCCTGCACCTGGAGAAGCCACAGAGCTGGGCAGAAGAGGAGGCAAGCTAGTCCCTTTTCAGGGCCCTGATCTGCCACTGTGTTTCCTATCCAGGCTTTCTGCCCTTGGACCTCTCTCCTCAAGCTTTGTCTTGTCGTGTACAGTTCCTAGAATGGACTGGAGACCTTACTCTGGAAAATCCCTGCTGAAGGACAAAGCCCAGCAGGCGCACCCATGTTGCTCCAGTGGGGCCCTGGTGCAGCCACCTGGTCCCCAGTGCTGAACCCAGGCAGGTGCCACCACCTCCATGCCCAGCACTGCCGAGCTCGACTTCCTCCCCATCCCAGCACTGAGACCAGGAGTCACAACAGCACAGGAGGATCCATCCAGCTCTGAAAGCTGCCATGAGAGATGAGCCAGAACTGCCTGCCTTCCTCCAACAGTCTTTTAAATCCTCCCAGGGGTGCTGACTCCACCATTGCCTGGGCGGCCTGTGCCAGGGCTTGACAACTCATTCAGTGCAGAATTTTTTCTCCAGTATCCAGTCTAACCCTCCCCTGGCACCACTTGAGGCTTTTTCCTGTCACCCTATCACCCAGGACCTCATCCAGTGGTAGGGACCATGTGAGCCAGTGCCAGGAGAGAACCAGGGACTGATGGAGGCAGCAGACACAGCCCAAATTGTGCTGGGGAATATTCTGGCCTGGAATGATGGACTAAAAATGTTTTCACGGAGCGTCACAAAGCACTTCATCACTGGGAGAGGCTTTTGGGGTAACCCTGGTGCAACGGCTCCGAGTTTGTAGGCGAAGCCACATCCGGGCCGGCCAGGAGCCCGTAGGAATCCAAGAGCAGCCAGTTATCACAGTCCCTCCACCCGCTGGGAAGGAGCCGGAACAAAGGCATTAGGGACCATAAGGAGATTTACATTTGCAAAGCTATTTCCATTTTAATAAGCCAAAGTGCTGTTAAATAGAGATTGATATTTCTCCCCAAATACTCATATTTTTAAACTGGTTTGTATCAACAAGACGGGCTGGGCTTTGGGGTTTTGGTGGTGTAAAGTTGTTTAACCCATGCCCAAAGCCACAGGGTGAGTCAGCTCTGGCTCCTTTCTCCCCCCTGCTCAGGAAGGAGCGAGGCCTGAGCCTGGGACCAGTCCTGAATACCAATTCCTCTGCCTCTCCGCAGCCCTCGCTGTCACCGGCTTTGGCAGGATACGATGCGAGCGCTCAGCCTGGCCCAGAGCGGGAGGCCGCGCTCAGCACAGAGCCCGGGGCAACGGCACGTGCCGGGAATGAGCCAATGGCTCGGGCCAGCATCTCCCTGCACCGGCACGGCTCGCACGGCGGCTCCCGCTCCCTGCACGCATCCCCTGACAAACTTTGCAGGGAAGTTTAAGCATCGCAGGATGCAGCCCCGCACACACCTGCCCAAGCGGGCACGGCCGCGTCCTCCTGCGCACCTGATCGCCAACCTCGCACTGACCTCTTCTCCTTCACACCCACCTCCAGCTCCACATCTGTCTCTGCCTTCCCCCCCGCCTCTGCCCTGACACCCACCTCCACACCCACCTCCGTCTTTGCACCTCCTTCCACCTTCGCTCCCGACCTCCCTGTGCTGTCGCTCCCGCTGCCCACCCCGTGCCCCCCCGGTGCCCGCGGGACCGGCAGCCGCGGGGAGGGGCAGCGGCAGGGAGAGGGATGCCCCAGGAATTACCATGTTTCCCAGGAAGTGGCAGAGGGGCCGGGGGCCGCGGCACGGACCGTCCCGTCCCTCCTCCTCCTCGCCGGCTCTCCCCGGCCCGGGGCTCCCGGCCGGTCCCCGTTCCGCCGGCGGCTCTTCCCGGCGCCGGCGCCTCCGGAGCCGCGGGCGGGGGCGGGCAGCCCC
>VXBU01018268.1:454-66247 GCA_013400315.1 Bombycilla garrulus | reverse complement strand
TTGTTTCTATTTGCAACAATGTGTCTTTTGAGTTTGTGTGGTTGAAATAGGCCTGAAACCTATATTAAAAAAGTGTGCTGAAACTTAGCACTTACTTCAATTACTTGTGTCATAGGTCACTGTCTTGGTTTTTACACTAATTTGTCCTCTGCAGTGTTAGCATTTCTATTCATGCGTCTAAATGGTTGTTTTTCTTCTGTTCTGTTAAACTTTGTCATTGGAAATCTTTTGACATGGCAAAGCCTGAAGTATAATGTAATAAAGCATGAAATATAGTCGTGTGTATTTTGCATCTTATCAAGAAGACTCTTACTCCCACAGTACTCAGCTTTGATTTAAAATACTCTTTTTTATCTTGTAAAATGTTTTAAATTTTACAGAATATTTAAAAGGACTGTTGCAACAAGAAAGAGAATACTTAATTTGATAATATACCATAGTTCAAATAAAATCTTCACTAAGTTCAGTCATAGAAATTCTAGTGAATCAAAGACAAATATGTAAGACCTAGTCATTTAGGCATGTTTAAATTTGATAAGATCTTATCTGATCGGATATTCTCAGTACAGTTGGGAATATTTCCCAGTCAGATGTGAACTGTATTTTAAATCACTTGGTTTGTCTAAACCATATAGCTTGATGGATGCACCACAAACTACACCCTCATCTTCTAGGAGTGCAACTTAACAAAAAAAAAAAAAAAGTAAAAGATTATATAATCTTCCATTTCTTCTTCCCTATAGGGCATAATTTGCTGTTTTCTGAGTAGTGCATCATTTTCCTTGGTGTGCCCTATCGCTTTTTTTCTTGTGTTACAGCCAGCTTTACACAGAGTAGTGAGAAGGGTAATGGTGCCAACTGATTACACTGCAATTTTGGAACAGCATGGCAGCAGAGCCACGGCAGCACTACTATAATGACATCTCAAATCAAATAAATCCTCAGTTTCTGCTTTGACCATCCACCCTGTAACCTCTCTGAGAATTCTGTAACTGGCAATGGGACAGAGAGGTGAAGGATGGGAGCCTGACTTCAAGGGTCTCATTGTTCATTAGTGGATTTGCTTCTTTTTCAATCAGATTAACAGGAATATTGAAGTTGCAGGTATTTCTTTCAACTACTTGCAGCCAGCTCTGCACTTCCCACTTGTGTCATGTCTCTAAGGCATTATGGCTGCTGTTGGCATCTCTTCCTTGTACAGAAGCCCTTACCTTCCCTGTGGGGAAGGCCTATTCCTTCTGGCTTCTCAATAATGGCATTGCCCTCATATCCAGAATGACTATTCATTTTGAAGCATACCCTCGCCCTACTTCACCTGTCTGTGCCAAGCACCTCTCAGCTGCTCTGAAAGTAAATTTCAGCTTACTCAACCAAATAGTTTACAGCTATTGTATAAAAGAAAAAAGGCAGGACACAACCACCTCATTTCCATTATTTCAAATGGAGCTGTTTAATCATTAAGGGTGTATGTATTGCTCAGACACCCTCTGTAACAGATGTGATCTGATCATGTTCACAGGAGAAAGAAATGGAAATGTTTTGAATAATGAAGATGAACGTTCAAACTTAGTGCCATTTTCTTGTTAATCCCAGGCAGGAGTAGTTGGTGACAAAATGAATTTGTCATGATGGCTATGCACAGAACATAAAATATGTGACAACTACTTTATTGGAATATACATTCTTACAAATTATTTGGTAGAGAATATGATTTGCCTGGTAGTAAATGTCCTGTACATATGCCTGAAGCAAGAAGTTTGGAATATTTATTGTGTGTAATGTAAACCTTTACAATTCCTTTTGGAGCTAGAATAATCTACTTGCTTATATTTGCCAAAGCAACTCAGACAGAGATCTTATATCCACTAAAACAGAGCCAGGCATTCCAAAAGTGGGTTAAAGCTAGGAAAGTGTGTACAATAGATTTGCTTCTTTACTTATTCTAAAATACGAGTAAAACTGGCCTGTGAGTTCCATGAAACAGCCTCCTTCTAGTGGAAGATCTGTCTTGACATTTTAAAACCTTTCTTTAAATGTGCACTTAATGCTTATAGAATGCCACACACTTGGATCTGTGACAATTTGGAATTTTCTATTTCTATTTTCTACTTGTTATGAAGCTGCACCATACAGTGATACCAAATAACAGTAAAGACAACTAGGATAACACAGTAGACTGACCCAACAGATAGAATTATTGGAAACTCGGTGTGCTGGATAGTACACAGATACAGACTGAAATGTCCCAAAGAGCAGATAGGAAAGCTCTTGAGCTCAAAAGCAATGTGCAGCTTAGGGGCTGTGACACACAATCAGCTAATGCTGGTGCTCCGTTTATAAGCAGGATCTTAAGGCAGACAAAGATTTTGATGAAGGTCAGTAGAGGCTTTTTTCATAAATTGCCCAATGCTGAACACTGCTTTCTCTTTCAAAGTGCTGACCAATACTTAGCTACCAAGGGTCAAGTCTGAAATGCATGGGCCATGAACTAATGCTGACCCTACAGCAAACTGCTGATGTACTGGTGCTCAACAAGAAAATGGCACTAAGTTTGAACATCCATCTTCATTATTCAAAACATTTCCATTTCTTTCTCCTGTGAACATGATCAGATCACATCTGTTACAGAGGGTGTCTGAGCAATACATACAACACCTCATCAAATTTATCTCATGTTGTAAATATCTGGGGGAAAACTGTTGAATTTACGAGATACTGGAAATACGCTATGAATTTAAAGACTGCTGGGAAGACAAAGTAATATTAAATGTTAATAGCATATGTATTAAATGTATTTAATCATTATTATTTGTATGCTAGGTGGAGGTCAGATTTGAAAATAAATCAAATTACTCTGAGAGTCCTTCTGGCTAACAGAACAGTTTTTTTACACACCTATTCAAACAATAGTGGAGGAGACTCTTGGATGTTGTTAGGTGTATTTTGAAAAGCAAACAAACAAGTATTGGCTACACTTGTGAAAATCTAAAAAGACAGGGAAGTTATGCTGTGTTTGTGTCATACTGTCTTCTCTAACAGGTCAATAAACTGAATTTATTCAGTACCTTGAAATTGTCTAAATTAGTTTTTTCATTGTAATACTGTAACATTACTGTGAACTCACTTGTGATTTATAAATTTTTAAAAGCCCTGCAAAAGCTTGACATAACAAACATATGCACACATAAATCAGCCCCACAGGCAGAGTAAGAGAATGTATTTTACCTGTGTGAATAAGCTATACTAAATGATTGTGGTATTAGTCTAACCTTTTTGAAAGCAATAGTTATTCAGTTATATAAGCCATTACTGCTAGAAGAGGATTGTTTGCCTGAAGGGTTGGGAGGAATGGCTCTGACTGCCAGACAGTGACACTCCATTTTTTATCCATATATTATCCCTAATCACTCTGACAGCTCTACACACAGAGAACCCTTTAGAGTCTTGAGCTTATAAATAAGTTGTTGCAGCAGAAGCAGAGGGAATGAAGCCTAATTTCCTACAGGTCTGTGGGTTTGTCCTTAAACAGTGTGATTCTCTTCACTGCAATATCTCAGCTCTTCTTTACAGTCTAAGGATCAGAACCGTAGAACCTCTCCTGATTTATGCCACTTTTCCCCTGCTTTGCTGCTGCTAAAGCTGCAGGACACCAGTTGCACCCTGCCTACTCTTCATCCAGTGCACTGATCTGTGATTCTCCTCTTTACCTGACTGCTAATTTTAAGTACATTGTAAGGACAGGGATAACTGCAACACAATATCCTTTTCAAATATGAAACAACTGAGCAACACATTCAGAAGTTGTTGGAGAGACTGAGAGAAGCTAAAAACAGTGCTTAGTCATGCAAATGTGTGGTGGTTTTTCATATGACTTTCTTATATATATAGAAATAGTTGTACACTGAAATGATTAATTGAAATAAGATACAATTAGCATCAGTATGATTTTGTTCCTCTTCAGTCACAGCATGTTGAACAATGCTAATTGCTACTGACTCACCTGTTTTGTGACTGATGGATAACTCTGCGTGGAAATATGCTCTTTGACTGACTTGCCTCAATGGATTATTTTGCACTGGCTACTGGATCATCTGCTCAATTTTTCATTATCCATTATCTTCTACACCACAGCTTCAGCTGGAATAACTGTCTGGGCAGAGAAACAGGTTTGTTAGAACACCATCTATGTATCATTATTTTGATTTAGAAGCATGCTACACTTCATACTGATGGCAATTGCAATTACCATAAAAGAATCCAGGCTTTTAAGAGAAGACTGGATACATTAACCTTTTGGCTAAGTGATGAACAGGTGATAGGTGACCTTGTGGGTGGTTTACTAGCTAAAGTACAGCACAATACATTAATGTAATTGCTTACCTCAAAGGTTAAAAACAGGCAAACAACTAAGACTTAACTTCCCATGCATAGCTAATGAGAGAAATTTGTTTGTCTAACTCCAAGTATGACATAACCTCATAATGGAAGGACAATGCAGCAAACTGGTAATTGTATTTTTTTAGTATTATATCAGCATGACTTACTGGCCTGTATTTTCCCACATTTATTGCAAAGGTAGACAAGGCATCTCATAAACTCATGTTTCTAAAGCTAAGAGGAAAAATCTTCTGGCGTGCAATTCTCAACACTGTCAGCTGCAACTCTGCAGGAATTACTTGTTATTTTAGGCTCCAGCCTTCTCTAAGGTTAGTCCACAATTCTGACAGTCTGCTTGGGACTGTAATACAGTAGGTATCACCTATAATAAAAGTTGTTCTAATGACTTCCCACTGAATCAGAATATGAAATTCACAGTCAACGTCAATGCAATTTACATGAGAAAGATGGTTTACTGTTCCCAACTGCTCCTGCTGTTTCCCTTTGCTGTTGGCAACCCATTCTTCTTCTCCCAAATAATATAGTTAGCAGTCTATAACAGTTACCTCTCAAGTCTTATAGAGGAGGTCTATGCAAAACAGCTCTGTTTGTGCTGGATGCTTGGGCAAGTTTTGAGAGTAGTGCAGACCATCGCAGCTTAACTATACGTAATTTCAATTGTTCACATGGTCTTTAACAAAAAAGCCTTTGAAAAAATTAGATTCAGTTACTAGGAAATTTGTATTAAAGTGGAACATTTATTAAAAAAAATAATGTATAAAGACAGCTGCTTCTAGTCTGGACAGCAGTCCTGACTGTTGTTTACAACAACCCCGTTCCAGGGATGCCACAACTTCCTCAACATTGCTGAAGGACCAAATGTTGGACCTGTAAGTGAGCTAGACTATTTACATGCAAATCCTGTTCTGGAACTGAAATATGATTGGACTGTCCCATAAAGTAACAGCTATGGGCAGTGATCTCACTTGGGAGATAGTTCAGTGAGAAACTGCATATAAAAAATGAGATCCAGGAACACCTAAATGCTTTGGATGAATGAAGTTTAAATTAAGCTTAAATGAGAGACTAAAAAAAAATAACTATGAAATAGCAAGCCTTTCTGGTGGAAAGCAGCTCTTTCAAAGATACTTTAGGAGAGCAACAGTAATTAAAATTGCCATTACTGGGAGTTAAAAGCTGAGGTTATCTTCATAATAGGCTCAGAAATAGGACATAAAATTGCTAGTTAAATTAAGGTGAGAAAGTTGATGAAAAGTCTAATTAAGGAAGGGTCACATTTCATCTTTGGATTTCAGGACTTTTTTGTGAGAGGAAATCGCAAAAAGTTGCGTAAATATGCAAGAAAATACGGCAGTTGTACAGGGACTTTGCTTGGTTGTTCTGGAAAAGGGAGAGATAACCTAGGCAGTATTTTCTAGGGAGAGTACCTTACACTTTGGTGTTTAAAATGTACAAAAAACTCACCCACTACAGTGTTTTTCAGAGCATTAATTTGGGAGTGTAAATATATGTTGCCAGCCAGTAGCTTAAAAGATTACATTACCTTTTCATCTAATCAGTGAACTATAGCTGTTACATTACAAGTAGGTCTTGTTGCTCTTACAGACAAAACCCACAATACTCAGCTTCTAATACTTAATTTTGTATTGCACTTTCCAGTGACTAAAAGCTATCAGTTCTGTGTCACATGTAAACAATTACCTCTGAAAGTCAGAACCTCAGGAACATGTCAGTGTTGCACACAACTGCATTTAAGAAATCCCTCTACAAGAATCATCATTGGTTTGGCAGACTTGAGGCTGGAGAAGGTGGGCATAAAACACAATTTGGCATCCTGTTCTGTGAAACCCACTTAAGCCACTTAAGAAGGTTATTGGCTGACAAGAGTAGATAGTGTAAAATCTGTCCAGGGGCAGGACTAGCTTCAGCAGAATGGATCACCAAAAAGACCAAAAACCCCAGCACAATTTATAGAAACAAGAACCCTCCACCCACACTAGCAGAGCTGGGCCTAACTTCCCTCCATATAAGCTCCCAACCTCTGTCCATCACAGCGTGATGACCTACTGAGTCATGCAGAAATTTGCTCATCTGGCACAGCTACACATTTGGATTCCTTCCACTCACCTTCTAAATCTATAGGAAATTGTGTCACTGCTTTCTAGCTCTCCTAAAGCAGCAGACCTCCTGCTGTCTTTCTGAGAGCCACTGTGATTCCTGTACAAAGGGTCCTTTACAGACTTATAGCCACAATATGAAGTCTTGTTTTTTATCACATTATCTTGAGCTGTGTTCAGTACACATTGGCTCTCCCTTGTGCTATATAAAGTTGAGGAGCATATGTGGCATAGGGAGCAAAAGACATTAGACATACAACTGGACAATATTCCACATAACTAAAAACTCCTCATAAATACCTTCAGTAAGCATGAACTGAAATGCTATTTTAAATGTAATACAAGCATCTCTATTTATTATTAGAGAGACATATTAACAACTACAATTGCTAAAGATCTACAGTTCTTCAACACAATGCAAATCCCCAGATTTACTTCTCTTCCAGTGGCAAAACTTAACCTGATGTGTGAAGATTCCTATATGACTGATACTTGTGTTATGAGAACTTTTGCTTAAATTTCCTGCTGAAGTTATCAGAATTTTTTCAGGCATCCCATTTCTAAGTACTTTCACATTATCTTTTAATGCTGCACCAGAGCCTGCCTGATAATGGTGTTTTGTAGGCTTTACTTTTGTGAGCTGCAGCTTTTCCTTAGGAGAATCACTGTACATGAGTAGCTCTTTTCTCTCACTTCCACAAAAGGTTAGTAGGTGGTGCTTTGCTGAGTGACAGTTTTGCCTAAAAGAAAACATTTGAATGTGTATTTCTAAGAAACTCTGCTCACCTAGACTGAAACAAGACAGCTTTTCCAAAGCGGACCCAGCTGGATATTCAGGAGTTATTACCATGCAAAATTTTGATGTTTAAATACTAGAAAAATGTCCTTTTTTGTTAATGAAAATATTTTAATTTGTATAAAGAGAAGTTGTCCTTCCAACACTTCCTGTTACAAACACTTTTGTACAAGAAATAACATAAAATACTGCAGTGATGAACACAGCAAAGACATACTTGGATGTGTTCAAAGACTGCTGGAGTATAGTGTGGGTAACAATCTTTGAGCTAAAACAAAGGAAAAAATTGTCTGCATCTCACAGAGAAAAAAAAACAAAAACCAAAAACTACATTTCTAATACTTATGTTTATTACGAAAGTGTCTCCAAATTAAAATAGCCCACAATACTAGTTGGTTCCAGAGATTTTAAAGACAAAATAACTCCCAAAGTTCCACATAATAGCTATGCATGAAAGGACTTCTAGCTGGTGCATCACTGTATCCAGAACAGTGGAGTTCCTACACATCACCACATTTCTGAAAGAGTTGCTTAGCCCAGGATTGTTATGAAAACAAAGGTGAAAATGTGTCATTTGCCTCAACCTGACTTGCAGCAGTCGACATGTATAGTATGGTATGAGAGCTTGTGTAAAGTTAAATCCCAGAACATTAAAAAGCTGAAGCTCAGCAGAAGCCAGAAAATGTGTTTTGTTGCACCCGTTTTAAGTTGTCTAAGACAATATTTTTGCCTTTTATCTGACACAATGTGTGATCATTGACATGACTCCAAAACATCCTTTCATGGTATTTCCTCTAATTTTTAATTGAAAGCAATTTCAAAGATTGAGAATTCTGTAGAGACACATTCAAACACTGTGTTTTCATTGCAACTACAATCAGAAGCCTTTACAGTTAAAGGCTGTACATGTACACCACCTTTCCAAACCTCCACTAGAGCTTTTTAAAATAAAAGAGAAGAATAACGTTGTCTTACTGAAGTTTTCATTAGGTCTCTATTCCAAATCAAAACCAGTCAAAACAAGTAATACAAATTGGTTTTGCTTCATGGTTTAAAGGCAATTGTAGTTTGCAGAACATAAAAGTTAGGCCTAAGAAGGTCTACATTACAGGAAAGGTAAAAAGTATCTTCTCCCACAAATGTCACAGGAAATAGACAATAGGAGACATACAAAAATGAGTTGTAGCCAAGAGATTAAAAAAATACCAAAGCATCAGCTGTACGAAACCAATGGTAGCCCATATTTCTCTGAGATACGGAAGGCTGTGGTAATGAGAAAATGAATTAAATGGGCATTAGGCTTCCTACTAGAGCACTCTGTGTAAAACACAGAGTATCTCAATCAACCAGCATTGATCATCATGACATGTGCTGCAGGGTCACAGCTTTCACCCTCATGTCCTGTTCAGAACCAGAAAGTGATTTTCACCTGAATCAGATACAGATTTAACTCAAGAATCACTTCACTGTAAGCAAAGCTTTAGTGTATGTACTTGGGTGTCAGAAGAAGCATTTGGCATTGGCAATCACACAGTCACAGAACGGTCACAGGCTGAAGCAGGAGATACAAAGCTGTGACACCTTTACCAATTCCGCTGGAATCATTAAAAAAATAACAGATAGAAAAAAACTACAAAAGGGCAACAAGGAAATAGCATGGGGCACTTTGGTATTTTAAAACTAGCACTACTTAACATTGGTCAAGACCCGAAAGACTTCAGTATCCACCCTTGTTGTTTGATTAGGTATTTTTACCATTTTCTGCAATGTTGTTCTTTATGAAAAACCAAACAAAACCACCAACCCACAGTGTATTTTTCTTTTGATATTTCTTTCTTTCTTTTCATATTTCTTCTCATATGCCAATATGGGAAACAGTACACAAAGAGTAACCTGAATCTTATTTACTATAATCTGGGCTGTCTAGGAGAGAAGACAAATTCTTACTATTTACTAAAAAACTCTGATTTCCTCATTTTTCTACTTCGACATCTCAAACACTGTGTCATGTACTGTACTATAAACAAGGAGCATAGAACTCAAGGACAAAGAGGTTATAGATTCTACAATTCTACAAAAGATGTGAATATACAGAACCTTTTAAGGTCTCACATTTACCATGAACCATGCGAATAATTTCAGTCAATCTTCTAAAATATGTGCAATTAACCTCTAAATACCTGGTGACTTCCAAATGCACCTTGCAAAGCTCTTCATCAGAAAAGCAAATAAATTCAAATGAAAAAGGAAACAATGGCATTTTCTCTGCAGAGTGGAAGATGAAGCCAAAGTTTTTGCACCCATTAGTTAAAATCATCAATTAAAGCACACTGCCATGTCTGATCACTAAATCACTTGGTCCTTCCTGCTAGAGACAGAAAAAAAGTGTGAAATTGTAATTTTTATGATAAACCTCTAGCTTGAAAGAGCAGTTATAGTTTAGTAAATGTTGGTGAAGTTCTTAAGGCTTCCTCTTACCCTATTTCCCCAAATGTGTCATTTGAATCTCTTACCTTACTTACTTTCCAGACATATCTGTATGAAGTTTATCCTAGACTGCTAAGAACAGACCCCAAAAAGCCAGGATTATAGGGGATAAGTATGTCATTGGGTGTTAGCTGAACCAAGGTAACTGCATACATGCTGTAGCATATCACAGATGCAACTGAATTTAATCCTCAAAGGAAGAGTTTCAATCCCAGATGCACCATCTTCAACAGTAGGGATCAAGGGACCTTGACAGGCTCAGGGAGGGGGGGGGCTGGTGGAAACCTCATGAAGTTCAAACAAGATCCAAGTGCAAAGTCCTACTCCTAGGCTGTGGCAATCCCAGGCACTCCTGCAGGCTGGGTGGAGAAGTGATTGAGAGCAACCCTGTGGAGAGACTTGGGGGTGATGGTTGATGAAAAACTCAGTGTGAGCCATCAGTGTGCACTCACAGCCCAGAAAGCCAAATGTATCCTGGGCTGCATCCACAGGAGCGTGGGCAGCAGGTCAGGGGAGGGGATTCTGTCCCTCGGCTCTTGTGAGACTCCATGCAGAGTACTGCAGCCAGGTCAGGTGTCCTCAACATAAGGAGGACATGGAATTGTTGGAGCCTGTCCAGAGAAGAGCCATGAAGTTAACATAAGAGGATTGGAGCAAAGAGGAGAGAAGTTTAGGTTAGCTATTAGAAAGAAACTCTTTACTTCAGAGGTGGTAAGATACTGAATAGCTTGCCCAGGGAAGCTGTGGATGCCCCAACCCTGGCAGCATTCAAGGCCAGGTTGGATAACGTCTTGAGCAACCTGGTCTAGTGTGAAATGTCCCTGCTCATGGCAGAGGGGTTGGGACCAGATGATCTTCAAGGTCACTTCCAACCCTTACCATTCTATGATTCTGATACTCTAACAGCATCTGTAGTGATGGTAAATCATCTCAAGGGCTGTTGCCTTGACCCTACATCTGAATGAACATTACAGAGCATTGTTGAAAAGGACCAACAGGGACTACAGGCCTCTGGAACAGGCACTGTTGTTGGGGACTGCTCTATGCCCTGGTATCACCAGCACTGCAGCATGTGGTCTATGCCGGGCATGTTGACAGTTCAGAGCAACATTCTGTTTTCATGTAAGACAAAATATTTTGACAGAAAGCCATTTTTGCAACCATCTTTGCAGAAGGGAAATGGTTCAGTGGAGGTAGTAATCAACACCATGGAAGAGGTGTGTTTAAACTGATATTCTCCATTACCATTTTAGCAGGTCAGATTTTGGAAATTATAATCTTAATTTAATAGATCCCAGAATGGTTTGATTTTAAAATCTTGGCATCATCTTTACAGTAACTACTACACAGCTGCTAACACCGTGGAAATCAGTGTATTTTCACGTGTATAACCTCCCCTGCAGAAAATTGTATGAAATCAAAGGCACAGGTGACCGATGAAAAAAAATTAGAGGCAGATAAACTTTCTGGGGAGAAGGAGATTTAAATAAGGCCCCCTTGCTCCCTCACATATCCTCATGGACATATAAGCTTTGCAGCTCTGATTACAAGGTTATCCAGCATTTTCAAAAGACGCTCTGTGGGTAGTAGAACTGACAGATTTTTGTGATTTATAATTTCTGAGTTTTCTTACCTTTATTCTTTACTAAGTTGAGGAGTTATTTCCATTTATGTCATTCCAACCTTGCTTTTAGCACACCTCCTTTTCCCTAACACACAGGAGTTTCTATGGATAATAAATGTTTTAGAAGTTTTCAAGATTGACCAGCAGAATAGGACAAATCTCAGTTTTCAAAAGAAAGAAGGGACAACACAACTTTCTTCAAGGAAGTCTGTATAAAATAGAGTTTTTAAACATGTTTTATGGCATCAGAAACCATCTATATTTTCCAATTTGTGTAGGTGGAAGGTATCAGAAATGTCCTCATGGCTCAGGTTTCCAGCTGAACACAGCACTCCAATCCCTCTGTATATAGAAGACGTGCTTAAGATTTTTTTTCCAGGTTTGTTCCTTCCTTAATTTTTAAAATTTTATTTATATATATGTGTGTGTATATAAGTCTTTGGTCTATAAGCACATTGGCTCTCTGTGCACACACACAATACTGTTGAAAAGTAGGTTGCATAGAGTCTGTTACCAAAGAACCCAGCCTACTTCTGGCACTGCTGTCACAAATCACAGAAGAGTATCCTGCAAGAGCTGTATGATCTTTGGCATCCTACATCAAACTTTGAGCTAGAGACTGGAAGAAATATGCAAATAATGTTTAAAAAAGATATTACTTAGGGTGTTACTTTGTCTTCTTTGGGACACTATTTGTAAATCTTGGATAAAAAAGGAATGCAAAATTATTTTACAGATGCCCCCTAATTTTATTTTTAGAGGTGATGAAATACTGCTGAGCATTCAAAGGTTGCTGTGAATGGCACTAAGTGAATTTTGCTCAAGTTCTCACACGCGTAAAATAAACTAATTCTAGTAATGTATGACATTCTGCCTTCTCTCTCTTCACCCTGCCAAGGAAGTGGCAATAATTTTGAGAACAATACCTAGACCGATCTGTGTCTGAGGAAGCAATGAACTTTCCATCTGCTGTTTTTTTCCATTAGACCTGTGCTCTCAATCAGGTAAACATGCAAGAACAACTTCAGGAGTTAGGTCTGGATTCAGAATGGTGCATTTGAAGAAACACCTCTTTACATGGAATCTCTGCAAAAAGCTAAAATCTGTAGATGTCAAAAACTGAAAGGCCAAAAAAAAAAAAAAAAGTAAGAATGAATTTATCATAAGTGCTGACAACAATGCTTTTGGGCATTTGCACAACAAATCAAGTCTACTTCTAATGCAATTATCCACCAAATTGAATTTTAAATTATGCTAAAATAATATCCCACAATTACCACATTTTTTTCCAAATTATTTTGGAGGAACAGTAACTGTGATTTGATAGGCAATTTAAACCCAGTACTTTAGAACACAAAGACAGCAAAAATATCTGAAGTAGATCTAAAATCTATAAAGCTATGTTCTCTCTTACTGTAAGTAACAAATCAAGCAACTATTACTTATAGCAGATTCAGCAAAAGCAACAGGGATGGACAGAAGAGATCTGAGCACGATGCTCTCCATTACCGAGAATCCAAGACATGAAGTTTGAGAATGGATATTCCCTTTTGTCCAGAAGCTTCCAAAAAGAAAAATAAAAAAATAAGAAAAAAAAATTTTCAGACAGTACCAGTGAAAATACTGCTCCCATTGTGTCAGTTACATATACATACAGCATGCCTACATATAAAGAACGGTGTGCTGTCTTCATTCACAAACAGGAAATATGGCAGCGCGCTATCAGAATGCTTTGATACTCCTAATTTTTTCTGATGCTGAAATACGTGAATAAACCACATTCACAACTTATAATTTACTTCCAATAGCAAACGGTTCATTCTGTTCATGTCTCATGTCTGAACTGAAGGATTAATGCTCCTCTGAGGAAGTGGCACCAGTAAGATAGCCATTTGTCCCATTGGCCCCGCTGGTCCCATTCGTGGCAACAATGCTATGCAGAGCCTTTGAGCGAGGTACTGTTTCTTCCTCATCTGAGCTTGACTCAACATCACTTCGGGCATCCTTTGCTACCTGCAGAATGCGGAAAAGAAGTAGGCAGTAGGTGATTGTAAGGAAACAACTCAGCTTTTTGGTTCAAAAGAATCAGATAATTCGCTCATTTTTTCAATTTGAGCTTTGAAGGCAATCTCAGCTCTGGCATACTTCTCTGCCTTTGCTTGCGTGCACTCACTTCAAACACAGATGTCTGCACATACATATGCCATGTGCAAAGAAAGGTTGAGAACTCAGCATTGCTGCACTGAAGGTAGTATGGCCAAGTGCTCAAGGCAAAGGGTTTTGCATAGACTGAAGTAAACAACAATCCAAGCTCCCAAATTCAATCTAAGCTCAGTCCCTCTGCTCTCCTACTAACTACAACTTTATTTCCTGTCCTTCATTTGTAGTGCTGCTCTTTAACCTGGTAATACAAAATGTTCAACCCAACTTCCTTCCTGTTACCTCCCAACTCACTGAAGACCACATGGCTCCAGGGAACAGTGCTGTGTGCTTGCACAGGAAGAGACACAGGTACTGCTTGAAGTAAAACTCACCGGGTAACTCCAGTCTCTGACTTCAGACAAGTGGTGAGAACAGCACTTGGAAAATGTGGACATAGTCCAGCTCAGTCCCTAACAGAGAAGTCACAGTTTAACTGTGTGGCCCATTGTGTCACTGGAAAGGTGTTTCAGAAACAGATGGACCTTAATTGCTAGGGATTTCCTGCTAATTTTCAGCTGATTTCTTTGAAAAATCTTGAAAGTCTCCAAAACTAGCCAGAGTCCACCAGATATAGTGCAAAAAAAAAAGTGTCAACAGAAAAAGGTCTGAAGTTTAACCTGCATGCAGCTCTAAAGACGCCATTTTCATGCCTACTTCTACTCCTTTCCTCCTTTGTATAGCTGAGCATCCCAATTTCTTCATAGTCAACCCATGCTGTGCTGGTTGCCACAATCAGGCAATTACAGCTGACTTTACTACAGCAAATGGACATAAAAGGAGGAAAAACACATGATGAGTCTTTTTGCTGAAGAATTAAAATCACTTAAAGAACAGGGCCACTGTGCATAATTTTTTGCTTACAGTAATCATTCTCACCTGTGGAAAGTCTTCATGACAATTCCACTCTAATCTCAGAAAGAGCCATCTGCCTTTGGGGCTCCCAGTGCTGCCCTTGCAATATCACAGTACCTAAGTAACACTATTCTGCTTGGAACCAGCAAATAAAAGAAAACAGTTTCCATATAGTTCCCAATAAGTAAAGTTTTTAATGTCAATGTCTAGGAAGCCCACAATTCTGTGAAACTAGACTTCAGCTGAGGTCAAAAATTTGGTTCCATACTTTACAGTGCTTCAGTTAATAGGTTACTTCAGTGTCTTTCATATAAAGGGACTTTTATATTGCAGCTGGTGGGGGTACAGAAATACATTCAGAATTATGCCCTTATCAGACAGAAGAGAATGGTCTCAGCACACAGTACTGAGCACCTGTGATCTATGTAATGGCAGACCAGATGTCTGAACAATTCTGCATCAACTTAAATTCTCTTAATAGATTCACTGCCAATTCTTCTTCTAGGGTCCTGCCCCAAAGCCAAAAATCAAAATAAGATTCTCTGCTGTAGCCAGTTCTGCTAAACATGGGATCTGCTCTCTTTATTTTTATAATGCAGCAACAAAGTAGGGTCTTTGCACTTAAAACCTGATATGAATGCAACACATCTTGCAGTACTTAGTACTTATCTGTAAGATACCTGTAATGTGTTGTGGAAATAGCTCTTATTTTTATTGCAGAAATAGAATGGCATTGCAAGTGAGGAAGTAACTTAAGATCTGAAGAAAGATTAATCCTCTGCATATACATCATACATATCTAACTCTAACCTGGTCACTCTGAAGTGTCTAACTCTGCTCTAACTCTGTACAATCTCAATTTTCTCCTGTGCAATTGTTAGGACTACAAGGTGAAGGATTTACAGTCTCAAGTGTGTGTCCTGCCTGAATGCTGACAGAGCAGATGCTGATCCTGCTGAGATATATATATATTAAAAAGTATGTGTATATACACACACCTATCTATCTATCTATCTATCTATCTATCTATCTATCTATCTATCTATCTCTGCATGTAAGGAAGGTGCAGCATAACAGCACCCAGATACTACAGATAGAAGTGGTTTCAATGGTTTTAGGTGATAAATAGCCAAGAAGTAAAAATGGCTTTTAAAGATAGTCTTTACCTAAATATATAAATACAAACAATGGATAAATACCAACCAGAAACTACAAATTAAAAGACCCAAACCACAAACGCTAGTGTTATCATAATAAATCTTTTGCATAGTAAATTTAAAGAAACTTACGTGCAAGGGGTTCCACTTCCCAGCCTTCCAGCACAGCACAAGGGAAAGGATAAACAAGCAGAGTAAGAGAGAGTAGGAAGCAGTCTTTTAAGTCACTAGTATACTCAGATAGGACAGGTGAAGCTAATAATTGCTAAAAGCAGACGAGACTGAAGCATGGCTTCCAAGCAAAATCCAGCTCATGAATGCACTGTCTTTCACAGATTGAGTGGCAGATCCTGGGCTCTGCCAGTGCATGGCTGAGCTCTCCAGTACATTCATAGAAAGCAATTTGCTGGAGAACAATCCCATTCACTCTGGGGTCAGTCACACTGATGCACTCTGCTCTTTAAGGGCAAAGTGTCCCGATTTTACATGATGTGTAAGGATTAGTTCTACCATCTGCACATAAGTCCTGTGTCTGCACAGCAACTGGGGTTGGTATTTTTGGGAATATCTTCCTGTCAAATGTACCACTGGCAGCAAGACACTAAATTCTAGCCTCTGGGAATACTAGAAAGAAAATACATAGCTCTTTGCAAGACCTCATTAATACCAAAACCCAGAAGAGGCTGTGATCTGTAACTTTGCCACTAGCAAAAGCAGCAGAATTTCATTTTTTATTATTATTGCTATCACTTCCACCTGTGAAATAAGAATTTTGCTAACAACTACTATAAGGAAGAAAAACAGAACTGGCAGCCCCAAGAATGCAGTTTACTTGTTGGCTTTCTTTAATCTGATTTCCCTAATGTAGTTTAGTTCAGTGTGCCACATTGTCAAAAAGAACTGTGGAAGCACATATAAAGACGATCACTATACAGAATATTAACTTATCTGACAATCATTAGGAGTGGGAAAGGTTTCCAGGAAAGGAAAGAAGAGTTTATCTAAAACAAGATGTGTCTTCAGTAGCATGTTATGGATGAGAAAAAAAAACCCCAAACCAAACAGACAAAAAAAAAGTGACCTCTACTGATAATGAAAAACTTAAAATCATGAAGCAGAACTGTGTTGTCTTACCTTGCCCTTTGAAATAGCTTTGTAGGCTGCCTTTATGATTAGGTAAGACCAGAAACAGTGCAGAATTTGAAGGACCATAAGCAGCACATTGAAGACCCACAAGGCAGGAAAATTACCCAGAGCTTCATACAGTTCAAACAATGTTGTATTTAATATCCTAGAAAAAAAATGAACAGAAAAATAATAACACTTTTCTTAAGCCAACAACCTCAAAGAAGTTATTTTTAAATCAAAACTACAAGTACTTGATTAGACAGAATCCACATGGACAGTTGGTTTTCAAATAGTGACTTGGACTGAATCACACAGGTGTCTCCAGAGAGAAACAATATCAAAAAGTTGCTTTCAATATTTAACTTGATTTGTAAACATTGCATACAGAAAACAAAGATTCGCAGTGTGCATTTGTTATCTTCATCTATACAGCTAGTAGGTGTTGGTTGACTCAAATAACTCCTTCCCTGACTGGTAACAAAAGCTACTGTATTCCAGGTTTTTGAAATGAAGTTATTCTATCTCAACTGCCTCCAGGAGGGTTTTGGTGCCCCCACATTAGCCACTTTTTTGCACAAAATCCAATTTGCATGCCACTTACATACAACCAAGAGTGAGGCTTAGCAGTTACATATAGAACAGGTGGACAAATCTTTATTAGGGCCTGTTGAGATAAAACAAGGGCTAATGGTTTTAAGCTAAAAGAGGGTAGATTCAGACTAGATCTAAAGAAGAGGATTTTTACAATGAGAGTGGTAAAACACTGGAACAGATTGCTCAGAGAGGGTGTGGACTCCCCATCCCTGCAAACATTCAAGGTCAGGTTGGACAGAGCTCTGAGCAATCTGATCCCCCTTATTGCAGGGGCTTGGGCTAAATGGCAACTAAAGATCCCAAATCATTCTATGATTCTAAAAAATTCAGGCAGTTCTAGGCATTTCTAGACAAGTTTTTGAGACTCAGTATTTCAGATGCAGGCAGTAAACTGATGACTTCTGAAGCTTTGTGAATACAGAACTAACTTTCTGCTCAAATACTCTGCCACAGCAAGGTGATTTCAATCTATATTAGCAAACAGCCTGAGAGCAGAGAGGAAAACAGACAATAGAAACAATGGCATTTTTAAAAACAGTGATATAGGGATGGCCGTTAATTAGGGGGGAGGAAAATAAAGCAATATAAGGATTTGTAAACCTTTATCCATTTTCCCTGCTGATGCAGAAATTCATTGAAAACTCCACTGGCTTTCTGCTCTTTTCTCCTTGTTTTCAATAAACCATCCCCGCTAGTCACTAGATGGCGCGTTCAGCCCAGCCAACACGGCGGGCTCGGGATGGCACCGGGACCTGCACGGGCTCCGGAGCGGCACAGAGCTCACCAACCACATTTGCCACGATCCTTTCCAGCAACATAAAACCAGTTCAAGTAGTACTAACATGAAATATGTACAGACAACAAATCCAGAAAACAACATTTAGTGGTAATTTATGTGCATAATGCCATTGGTCAAAAATCAACCAGTGATTTCTAAATACACTGGCTTTAATACTGTAGAGGTATTTCATAGTACTTCTACCTTTTTATTTTTTGCTTTCTTACACTGCAGAAATTGGATGTTTTATAACCTTCCTATACAGCTGCGGTTTTACACGGTCTTCTGTTTATGGTGTGAACACCAGAAAAATGCTTTGTAGTTTGCAAAAACCCCATCATATTATTGCTTCTGTTGGGTAGAATTCTTCAGTCTCAGCTTTGTGCAATTTGTTCTGCCAGTAGTAGCTCTATTTGTAACAGTAACACCCCACTTTACAGTTCAAGCGGACACTCTTATCATATCAAAACAGAGGTGAAGTCAGCACTGTTCAGTTTCACCAGTGCTTACTGCAGTTCTAATCATTATATCAAACTCAAACTTAAAATCAACAACTCCTATATAAAGTTACCATTGTTTACACTCAACTGTCTCTATTTCTAAAATTTTTAATGCTACAGAATTGTAAATTAAGCTTCTGCAGGTTTCTGCTTATTTTTTATTAACTGGACCAAATTAATCTCTGGGGACTTCCACACAAGTGAAATTAAAAAAAAGCAGCATTGGAGATGAGTTAGTCCACTCTTGCAGAAGTCAGGAAGAAAGCAAATGCAAAAAGAGTGTTTTTGGTACCAAAACCAGTCACATGTGTGTATTATTTAGGGAAATAAACATCAATGAAAAAGCAGACTTCTTTCTAATCTGTTATGCTTGGCCAACTAAGGACAGGACTGGAATTCTCCATTAAAGCTGCAAAAAGGATCTCATTAATTGCTCAGCAATGCTAAGAGGGTTCAGTGGTCTGATGTGCAGAGCTAAGGCTATGTCTAAGCACCTACAGAGCAGAAGCTGAGGGAAAAATACCGAAAACTACAGAAAGAAATGGAGGTAAGCTCAAAATAAGTAAGTTATTTCACATTAGAAGTCTGAAATGGAGAGAAAATTCATAAGGTTATGAGTCAGAATATATGGAGAAATTCTACGTGTAGAGACTCAGGAAGAAGGGGAGGTAAGACAAGTTAGACCACTTTCCATCAATCTCACTGCTACAAGTATTCAATGGAAGCATTTTAATCAACTACACAAATAATAGGGACTGGAAATAGCAGCATGAAAATGGATTACATGGAGAAGAAAGGGCCTATAAGATGTGTATGCAAATAAATCTTAGATTCAAATACTCAGAAAACCACTTAAATCTGTAAACACACTTGCTGGGACTTTTCAAAGCTCTCCGGTGGTTAAATCCCAGCTTTTCATAATGAATGGTAGAAACTTTGATTCTTGGGTATCTGACTTGAAGCAGCTGGACTTGATCTCACAGGGGAAAAAATTACTTTAAGACGCAAGGGCTCTACCTTTCTGAAAACTTTGGTCAGCATTTCTCAGATTTTTGCAATTTGAAACTAAATGTTAGCTTCTACTTTTGAAAGTAATTTTGGGACTGTTTTTTTTTCTGAGCCCCTGTAAGATTTTGGTAGCCGGAGAACACAACACAATTGCATGGAAGGTATTCTTCCCTCATTAAGTGCAACCCAAGGAGGGTTGTGCATCTGGCTGTGTGAAACACTCATTTTATCATCTTGAATTAAGCAATATGGCTGATGAAAGCAAATAAAAATAAATTCACCACTTAAGATCCAATCTACTCTTCCTGAAATCTGTGGTATTTTTTCAGGAATGCTGCCACAATATCTGAGCCACTGGGAGAGAGAATCCTGTACTTACTGTATTGACACTTTAATTGAACACTCAGAATAAAAAGAACATATTTTCAACAGCTACTAAACAATCACCTGCCAACACATCAACAATAACACAGGTTTTTCCTCTAGTCCCTAACTCTTTAGCCACTGAAGCAGTGCTTGGGACACTAGAGGTAACAAATCCACATAGACTCATTAACATTACACTCCCTTCCCATAGCTTAGTGGGTCCAAATCCAGGCTCTTGGGTATCAGCTACTAATTCTTGGCAAGTTGATCCCTTGTCTTGCACCAAGGATGAAAGGAAAAATGGAGATGAAGGGAGATAAAAAGAGGAATGGGTGGAAAAGTAAAATCCTTATCTATATTATTTGAGAACTGACAAAAATGTTCTGTGTTTGCTTCTGAAAGGATTCTGAGAGGAACAGAAAGAGGTAAAAAGGAGGATCATGTGGGAGTAGGTATTCCTCCAGACAAGCAAGAAATTAGTGATAAACTGCAGAATGATGCATAGCAGGATGATGGGCACTATTATCATATCCAATGGGAGAAGAAACTGTGCAGCTGAAATTAGTGCTACAGCAAGTTACCTTCTCTTCTGCAGCACTGTCCAGTGACCAACACACTGAATTAAAGTCACTTTGCTAACACAGCACAATAGACAGAAGTCTCAGATATGATCAAGGACAGCACAATATGATACCAGCTTGTCTAAATAATTCAGAACAAATGTCTTTATCTCCATGATGTGTATATTAGACAACAGTATTCTGTATTGCACCATAACACCCTTGTTGGGACACCTTTCAATACTGCATACATTACCAAGAAAATAGGTAATTACGTTTATGTAATTATGTAGTTACATTAATTATCCCATTTAGTGCAAGTAATTCAACAGTACTACTACCAGCAATGCTTCAAAGTTTCTGTAATTCTTTCCTTTAAAAAACCAAACAATTGCACTTACTTCTGCCCCCAAAACATAATAGTTAATTCTTCATTATATGTGGTAAAAATTGACTATGACCAGAGAATAAAGAGTGAGGAGTTCTAAACTGTGGATTGAGCTGTTATATTAACTTACGTAATCTAAGAAATTTTCAAATTTCTTTACACAGTTAATTTTTTTTTTTTAAGATGGGCACAAAGTATTGGCACACCTTGTTGGCCACATGAAGATGCTGTGAGAATTATTAGCTTGTTTATAAAACACTGTGGACTACTTCCTTAACAGATGCCATAAAACCGACAGGTAGAAAAAATTATCACTGAGATTCACAGATAAATGTAGAGCAGCAGAGTTTGAGAGCACATGTATGTGCATATGTTGATCAGCCACAGGATGATCAATCAGATACATTTCATCAGTGGTCAAGATTCATCTCTGGGATTTAGACCTTGACTGAAACCTAATAGGACTTAATATCCCAGGCTGTCCTGGTTATTTTTAATGACAGTGCTACACAACAGACCTTACACACAGATGTTTCTGCATGAGACTTCAAATGAGTTAAACAGCCTTTTACCTGAGAAGTGTATGGAATCATAAACAAAACAGTCATCAAATTGAGGAAATGTGGGTTTATGGCACTCCATGTACTGGAGTCCTCAAGCGGCAGTGCAGCTAAATATTTAATTATGGCAAATCCAGTACATAAAGGGCTATACTGCCAAGTTTTTCATCTGAGTTTCAGCTTGGCCAGCTGCTGTCTCTATATCACTGTTCTGCTTCTTGGTTCTTGCTGAGTGAAAGAACAAGCTTGTTTCCCTTTTCAGATCCTGCTGTCTCTTACATTTTCAGCCCTCCAGAGTATCAGTGCATGGCAAATACAAGAGGAGTAGCAGAGACTCACTGTGAACAGAGAAGATTCAGATGAAGCAATCACCCACACAGAATCAATGAAGCAGGAAAAGAAGGACTGGGAGAGAGATGATCTTTGAACAGCATCTCAGACTGATTCATCAGATTGTTTGGTGATGCTCATTACCCTCCTTCTTTTAGAGAGCTGATGAAAGATCTGTCCAAAATGCAGCGACAAGAAGAATATGAACTACTGAATCAGTATTCAGAACAACATTAAATCCACACACTTCAATTTTATCAGTGAGGTTACCACCACCACGTGGCGTTCTGCTCACCCACAGCAGCTCAGCATCAGAGCACTTCCTGACATGGTACTGATCCATGCTCAGCTGCTGTGGTGTTGGTTGACTCCTGTCCTAATACAAATCAGGAACAGTATATCTTTGCAGAAATTGCAGCCCTGCCACTGAGGCTTTGTTATTTTCAGCCCTGTGTGCAGATCAAGAGGATTTCCAATTACTTTAATAAAATGATGGAGCAGGCAGGACATTATTAATGTTTGAGGTACTATAGAAAAGACCTGATCAAACTGTCACTGTTCTGGTTTCAGCTGTGCTTTTCACTCAATTCCTTCTCATCAGCAGTTACTGCCCATTAGCTGATTTTACAGCCACTGGTATGAACAGTAGCATTTACACTCTTGTGGATAGAAAAAACAAAGATACAAGGTCATAGACACTTTCACAATCCAAACTCAAACCTGATTCATAGATATCAGGATATGGAGAGAACTCAAATATCCTAGCAGAATGTAATTATACTCAGCAAGATGTTGTATCAGTAAAGACTTATGGCAAAATTCTTGCGTAAAGGCCCATGACAATAACTTGCAGGTACTGCAGAACCATGTTATGCTAAAAACGACACCTCCAAATCTGAAAATCTTCAGGCACATATAAAACTTCTGTATGAGCAACAGAGAATGCATATCAAGATCCATTTTCCTGGAGTGCATTTCCAAAGAGGAAAAGCATTTGTTGTAAACTATAGTTTCCAGTCTTTGCAAAACAGAGTATCAGAGTATAAAAAAGCCATCCTCCTGCCCCTTTCTGTTAACTAAAAATAACAGTTGTGTTTAACTATATGTCAGATCAATGTCTGTGGAATCATCCCTAAACAGTTTTCCGTTTAATTCAATTTTCTTAATAATTATTTATACTTTCAGAGATATTATGGGTCAGAATCTACCATTGTGCAACACCGATGAAACCTATAGAATGTACTAATTTGCATGGGGGCTGGGTTTCTCCCAGGGTGTTCAGCCACAATGACCTCCTCCTAGCTGAATGAGATGCCAGGTCCATCACGGCATCCATTGATCGCAGTGTTCAAAAGTCATTTACTATTTCAAGCTGCTAAGTTAACTTACTCTCCTGCTTTTGCAGAGCTATGATGTTTACATCCCGCATAGATCAGAAGCTTGCAGTAGCATTGTTCTGCTTTTGTATTGACTCCATACTACCACAAAATATGTGCCAGTAACAGCAAACCCTGGTGCTAAAGATAACTCTAAGAGAAAAGGGGCTAGAAGAGGCAGAACGTTTGCACAAGTTCAAACTACCTATCTCAGCTGATTTAAAAGTAGTTAACATGTCTGGCCACAAGAAAAACACCCATGCTGCCTCCCTTGCCCTGACACATTTACGCTTGGAAGAATAATTCTGAACAAGAGAAGTGCCACTGCATAGGTATCTGTTCTGTTTCCAGTTGGAGCACAGGTTTTAGACAGGATATTTTTTCTTAATAAAAGGAGAAGTAAGAACACTGACTGAATAGGCTATCCTTGACAACAGAAAGCATTATTATAGCCACAGAGTACAGTCTATAGAAACTAAAAATGAGGATAAGAATAGTTTTGGAAGTCTGACAAAATCTTTTTTCATATTTTTATTTTTCTGCTCTCATCTCGTGAAAATTTTTTAAATGGCAACAGTGAGCAAATGCCACGTTTTGTTATTTACATTGCATGCCCATAATGGTGAATGACACCTCTAACCATTCAATTTCTTAAAGCTTCCCTCTAAATAGCTGGATCAATATTAACCTGGTACTCCAAAGATTTCATCCTTGCTTCTTGTAAAACTCCAGAGGCCTGAGTTCACAAATGCTGTAAAAATTTGAGGAAATAAAAATAACTAGGCATTAAGAAAGGATAACATCTGATAATGTTTTGGCAGAAGCAGATGGGATGAAAACATTATATATGCTCTGCTAAAGAGCTAAGACAAAAGTTTGAGTTAGTTTATAGACTTAGTTAATTAAACTTCTTTCTAATCCATAAATTGAAGTCTATGAGTTCTTTGAATATACTATTGTTAGTTTGCCAAAACCTTGTTATTAAATGCTCTTGATAAACCAATTGATTATAAGTTGCCTGCCAAAACTACAAACAGACTGAAATGTAAGCACATCAGATAATTTTTGCTAGTTCTATAGCATCCACTCAATGACAGTATGAATAACATCAGGAATCAAGTATCAAAATCATAATTTATTCTTTCAATATCTGCTACCCACAAACAACTTATGATTGTGCTCTGATTTAGACAATGAATTTTGTTCATGTCTGGAGAAAATTAACTTAAGACAGTGTCAGAAGAGATTATCTTAATAAAAAAGTTATTATATTAACTAGACTAGAAAGGTTCACAATCCAAGAAGAGTAACTAAAACAATTGCAAAACAACTGCGTTCATTCAGAGTGTGGACAAGGTCTGGGCAGCTGGAATTCATCTGGCTACCTGAGTTCTTACTGTGTTACTGTGAAGTAACTGACCAGGACTCTTGCTTTAACTACTGTCCATGTAGTGCTTTGGCACTGTAGGGTGCATTTAAGGGTAGGTTGGAGCTTTCCGTTTTACCAGTATGTTCAGAGGAGTGAAGCAGGGTAACTCTGCTGAGGTCCACATGCTGTACAATACACGTACTCCAAGGGCCAATCAGAAGAAAATGTGCCAGGAAAGAAAATCAGCATGAAAGACAACAATTTAGCTTCACTGCTTGTTAAGAGCTGTACAAACCCAGCCAATATCAGCTAAAGAACAAAACTAGGAAAAAGAGAGGGTCAGCAAATCTTTGTAGCAGTTGCTTCTTATGGGAGTTCTGCACAGCCCTATTTACCTAGAGAGAAGCTGATTCCAGAAAAATAAAACAAAAGAGAACACTGCAAACTCGCAATACTGAATCACTATTTGGAAACACAGAATGTGCATTAAGGACAGGACTATGCCCCACAGTGAGATTTATTTTTTCAATTTTTTCCTGAAAATATTTCCAAACAGACTCACAAAAAGAAGATGCAGCTAAGATGTATCTACTGACATCAAACAAGACTATACAAACTAATGAAAGTACTTGACTGTCCATCTTCACAGCTTTTAATGTGACACAATACTCTGGACACTGACACGTACAAAGAGATCAAGAATATAAGGGCATAATACAGACTACCTGGATTATACCAAATTTGCCTAAACGAGAACTTGGGGGACAGCATATGCAGAACATGACCTCCACTCTTTATAATCTGCTTAAATCAGGCTTTCATTTAAATCTACACCATTAAAGCACTATTTTACATTTCTCAGTGCATGTATGCAATATGTGCATGGTGAGACCTCACAGGTCACATGAATGCCTGTTTGCTTGTGTCCTCACCTTTTGACAGCAGTACTTATCACTAAAACACAATTTTTTTACCTCCCAGACAATATAACTCATTATAAAACTAATCAAAAGAAGCAAAAAACTCAAGAAAACTGCCTGCTAGTAACTAGTCAGAGCAATTTGAAAGAGCTTGAATTTAACTGGCTTGGTGCCTTAATCTGGTAAATAAATATAAGTCCAGCTTAACTGAGAGCTTGAAGTAACTGCTTTACCCAGCCTGATTGGACTAGCCAAGGGCTTGAATAATTTATATTATTTTTTTGGTTGAGATTGCTTTCATTCTCCCTACAATCCTGTATCACCTGAGAAGACATCATGTTCCCCCTGACTCATGGAAAGTTATGTTCTATGTTGTAATTTGCTAAAACAGTAATTCATGTGCAAGTGGGAGAATTTCATAAGCAAAATGTCTTGTCAGTGAAAATAACACCTTTACTCCTACATTCACTAAGCAGCAGGAGGCAGAAAGTATCCTAGGGTTTTTACTTATTGCTGAAATTAACTCCAGATGCCTGCAAAAAGACTGCTAAATATATACCTAATTGCTGGTTTCTTTTGTCTTAACCCCACTGTTAAACACCCTTCAAGCAACAGCATTTGATACATTCTGAATTCTTTATTAGCACCTTTATGCAAAATTAAATGGCACTTGTGCAAAGCAGCAGCCCAGCAGCATACCAGCACTTTGGAAGTGACGTCTCTGGAAGCCTGTTTTGGGAATTCACCTTCCTGTGTGGGGGAAGTTCTCTTATAAATGACGGACTTGCTTTTACATTACATGCACATGGATTTCATACCTCTCAGCTTTTATGCCAAGAAAATTTGCATATTTATGTAATATTAATCAGGCACCAAGTTTTGCTATTTTAAATTTTCAGCAAAGGAGAGCAAAACTTCCTGGCTTGCTGCCACTCCAGTGAGTCATCTTTGCTGACATGCAAACTAATAGGGCTGAAGATTTAGAACTGCTGCTTCATTGAGGAAAAGGATTTGGGCAACACAAACTCATGTATCCCATGACTCATCCCTGCCAACTCTGACTCCCACATGCATTGCCTACAGTACAGCTGTTAACAATGAAACTGGGTCTGGCTGTTTCTAAGGTAGCCATTAGGAATACATACATCAAGGCTGTGGAAACAAAACGGTCTTAAAAAATCAAAGATCATATAAACCGCACTAAACTATTTGAATATTCAAATTTAAAAAATGTATTTTTCATTAATTAAGGGATACATTGGTTCGGGCTAGCATAGACTCAGTTTTCTTCAAGGTACATAGTAAAGGACTATATTCTGGATTTGTGCTGGAAACAGTGTTGCCAAGTCCAGAATGTTTCTGTTATTGCTGAGCAGGGCTCACACAGAGCAAAAGCGTTTTCCACTCCTCACACAGCCCTCAGTGAATGAAGGTTAGAAGGTTAACAAGGAGTTAGAAGGGAACACAGCTGAGACGGCTGCCCCCAGGGATACTCCACACCACATGATGTCATGCTCAGCATACAAACCTGGGGGTAGAAGGAGGAAGGGGATCACGTTTAGAGTGTTGGTGTTTGCATTTCCCAGGTCACCATTAAACACAGAGCCCTGCTGTCCTGGAGATGTCTGAACACCTGTCAGCCCACAGGAAGTGGTGGATGAAAGCCTTGTTTGGCTTTGCTTGTGTGCACAGCTCTTGCCTTAACCTATTGAACTGTTTTTATCTCAGCTCATGAGTTCTCTCACTTCTACCCTCCTGATTCTCTCCCCCATCTCACTAGTGGGAAGTGAGCGAGCAGCTTCATGGGGCTTGGTTGGCAACTGGGCATGATAAGGCAGAGGGATCACCAGGGTAACCACTCTGGTTGTGACAGGGAGTACACAGCACAATGTCAGCTTCTGCATTGCTGTCAATGGACAATCCTTGGCTCAGTTTTCTTTACACTCTCCCTATTGCAATAGGCAGGACAGAGAATACTGTGAATTTAATTAGCATATCTAGTCTGATAACCAGGATGCCTTGGCAGATGCAAATAGAACTTTGAAGATTACAGGTTGAATGGATTAAGACTCAGGCACCAGGAGGAAGAAGAAGATTGAATCACCCTCTGCAAGCAAGAGATCTTTGTAAAATGCATGAGTTTGTCTTTGTAATGTTTAATATGATGATTGTAGCAAGAGATTATTAACCACAGAATAGTATATAAGCATTTTGGACACCTCAGTAAAAGCAAATTCTGATGCTAAATCAGTTTTTCTGTCTCTCTAAATAGCCAATATCTCCCTTCATGTGTTTCTATATTGATAATACCCATTTTGAGCTTTCTCTTTTCTGTGCTAAACCATCCCACCTGTCTCAACCTTTCCTCATGGGAGAGGTGCTCCAGTCCCCTAATCAATCTTGGTAGCTATTTCCTGGACTGTCTCCAGTAGCTTTGTGCCTCTCTGATACAGGGAAGGGCAGAACTGGACACAGTGCTCTTCATGTGGTCTCACCAGGGCTGCTGTCTCAGCCTGCTGCCCACACCCCTCCTAATGCAGCCCAGGGTACCACCAGCCTTTGTTACCACCAGGGTACAGAACTGGCTCATGTTCACCTTGGTGTCCACTGGAACCCCCAGTTCCTCTGCTGCAAGGCTGCTATCCTGGCAGTCAGCCCCCAGAAAACAGTGGTGCAGGGCTCTGCACTGCTTTTGCTGAACTTCTGAGGTTCCTGTTGGCTGTATCTTCAGCCTGTTGAAGTTTCTTCCCTTTGGATGGCAGCACAACCCTGTGGTGTATCAGCCACCCCTCACAGGTTGGAACATAAGCAATCTTGCTGAGGGTGCACTCTGCCCAATCATCCAGTAATTATGTAATTACAAGACACTAATTTTATCATAAAAGGCTATCAGGTTGGCCAAATTTGATTTCCCCTTTCCAAACCCATCCAGTCCCCACATGACTGAGCAGTCATGTACTGCAGTCTCCAGTGGTAGAAATGCACTGGTGAAATTGGGTCCTCCTTCCATTCACCAATATAAAACAGAAAGCAAGGGACAGGTGAAATCCTATAAACAGGAATGCCACCATTTTTCCTATCTAAGATCATGGAAGTAGAAAAACTAGAGTATTTAATTTACAGAAATTCAGTGAATGGCCCAATTGGCTTCAAGGAAGGACTGAGGAAGGGAAACAAAACTGTTTTAGAAAGAAAAAAATGTTCCTTGAAGAAAATAACAAGTGTTTCTAAACATGCAGTTTGTGTGTCTATCCATTTTCCTGTTTTGTCATGTTTGTTCACCAACTCACAGCACAGTAGGGACCAGGCATTATGACAGTATCTTTGGAGTCATCAAATGCTAAATGAGACTTCTACATTGTAGGGTTAAGTAGAGCAGATGATACAGCTCCCTGAAGGCATCTTGGTCTTACCCTGTTTGCATTAACAAAACCTCAAAGAGATAACATTAGAGAGGTTTGGAAAGGAAACTGTACCAGGGAGATGGATATTGGCATCTGTAAATCCTCTGCATATCTGAATAAGCAGCTTGGTGGTAATCTAAATAAACTCTGCAAAGGGTACAATTTCTGGCATTCTTGGTGCTTCCCAAGAACAAAACTATCATTGTAATCTTCTTGCAATGAAAGACCTCTCTTACCTTCCTAGAAATATAGATATCTATGCTAGTTCTGTTTATAAAAAAGAAAAGATTGAGAACAGAAAAGAGCCAAGGCCAACACCTTCTCTCAGCCCTCCTCATATATAGTGCAGAGGTTGCAGAAAAACTTTAATGCGTTTTTACAATGAAGTACATCCATGTGTTTCCTAACTAGCCATCTGCTCCCTGAATGCAGAAGATCCTAGCTAAAGAATCAAACATCTATGCTCAGTCTGCGTGCATGCACGCCTGTGTACCTACAAGAGAGTGTGAGCACATGCAAGCAGCTGACTGGGAAGACGTGAGAATACAGTAAGAGCTGTGTAACTGCCTTCTAGACATATGTGTTACACAGCTGCCTCAGGAACCCCTGGGTTCAAGGAGAGGTGGAAAAGGAGTAGCCTGCAGTACTGCAATCTGCATGGCAATAACATCCTTATACCAATTTCAGCAGGTCAGACTTTACTTATTCCACAGTGTTTTTCTTTAAGCTGAAAGTGTTCATGAAGCATGCACTGAAAGCTATTGAGAATATCCTATCTTCAAGCTTAGCCACTGGTCAGTTCTTTTGGTGACTAATATTTTCATTTTCCTCTCATTTCTTGCAAACAAAGCCACCTGCTAGCCTGAAGCTCTGCTGTCTCCAACCCACTTCTACCTTAAAACCAACAGAAGCCCCAGATGTTTCTCATCTAGCACACAGTAAACACAATGGCACTCTAGTAAATAGGCTATTTCAGCACCCGGTTATGTCTGAAACTCTCCCTGGTGCTTTGGGAAACAAAGTAATGGCAATGAATCATGTTCAACAATAACATACTTATTTCCAAGCTTGTTTGGTGCCTAGCATTTGAAGAAAACAATGTCCTTACTCACCATAAGGGATATATGCCAAGCCTACTGACAATGAAGACAACAGCAAATGTAAGGAACAGAAGGTCACTCAGTTTTTGACACTTGCAATAGTTTGCCATTTTAGCAGCCTGCAAAAGAAAAAGACGTCTTTTTACTTCCATGAGGACAACTGGGCTCTCTTGTACTGTGTATAAGCTGTAAGAAAAAGAAGAAATCAGACTTTTATGAAATGGCTAACATTTTCACTGGGCCACCTCACAGTGGTCCTGGAATGTTTCTCCACCAAGCAGCTGGAAAATATCTTCTTTGGTATAAAAAATACCAAACCAGACTATAAAAAACTAGAGTATGTATTTAATTTCTTTATTCCCCACTCAGTTTCAATTTTGAGATTCTACAATTTCAGGTTTGCAAAACTCTTCTAAACCTTTTATTGAAACCCAGTGTGTTTATGGTGTCTTTGTCCCCAGCCTTTTTACCTGCTTATCTCTCATGTTCCTGGTATGCTCCATGGGCATTTTCAGCATCCATCTACCTTCCATATGCCCCATGGTCTCTGCTCTTCTGCTAGCTGCTATATACAAACTTTGTCTCATTCCTCCAGTACACCCCATATACTACGTCTTTCTAAAGCATCTCTTCTTCCTTTTCTGTCTAAACAGAACACTTTCCACCTCAAAGATTATACCCCTCCCCTTCAAGTCTTTTTCAAAGGCTCTCTTTTCAGCTTCTGCTTCCTAACTTGTTGCCTTATGCTTATATTTACATGCTTTTCTCACTTGTTTTCATGAAATCTTCAGACTCTTTCCCAGTGAAGGACTCACTGATTCATTACTCTTCTCTGAAACTGCTCATTGAAACACTGATCTTCCCAGAAGTTTCTTTACCCTTTTCTCCCTGAAGAAAATGGTATATAGGGAAAGAAGATTCTTTTAAGATGTCAGTGCTGCTTCCACAGTGCTAATGTGTGCAAGCAGTTAATTATTTTGAAATAATATCTGCTTTGAGATAGGGACAATCTTTCTTCCTGCTTTCTGTCAAATGTATCCATAGAGTCCACTTAAGTCACTTAAACCCTTTCGTGTCCAATTAAGCCACTGGGAACACTTTCAAAGCTCCTTTCTCAGGGGACCTGCATCCAGCTGCCAGTATCCCAGAAGATACTTGTACAAGCTTTCCAGAGGGCTAAGAGGGAGCAAAAATTCTCAAAACTATGCATACAAAATATAATTTTGAATGCAGAATTCAAACCAGAGAAACAGATAATCTGGATGCCAAAACCAATCCTGCACTTTTGGATGTTACCCAATTTCTGCAATGTTCCCACTAAACATCTGAACATGAAGAATATTCCTCACTAAAGAAACCAAGTTAGGAAGCTCCCAGAACACAAGGAAGGCCACCAGTGCTGTGAAGAAAACATAATCCTTCTGAATCAGCCCTATTTTCTAGAGGATACAAATTAATTTCCTAGCAGTCTGTACTCACAGCCTAGTTTGAAGGAAAAGAGAAAACTTTGGTGCCAACACACAAAACAGAAGCATTACTAACTTCATTGCTTTTCAGATGATGGAAAATTCAGTCAAGGAATTCTGGATGTATTTCCATGGTGGCAGTCTAAAAACTGGTTTCTTAGAGCATGAGGCTGATATTACTACAGCAACTTGTAGTATCATGTCATTTCTCAAAAACAGTACAGCTACTGGGACATCAGTTCTCAAATAACAAATTATAATAATTCTACAAATTACACTGATAAAGAAAGACTACAAAAAAAGGGAATGAATATGTTGTTGTTAGATGCAATTTGGCCTAAGACAACAGAACACAATTTTCTGAGTTTAAAAACCATGACTACAACTGAGTAACACAGCATTACATATTCTTGAAAATCCTACTATGGTTCTTCCATTCTTCCAGACACCCTAAGACTTGTGGAAATAAATCTCATCACCACTATTCCCACCAATGCACGCGACATTTTGCAATGAGAATAACAAAAAAATGGTGCTTTCCATCTTTCCAGTGGATGTGTTTCATTATGAAATAGTAGATGGAAAGTATCTAGTGGCCTCCAGAAATAGGTTTTCATTTTTACAAATATGTAATAGGCAACACAGGTCAGGTGCACAACTGACCCATCATGACAAGATATTCAACCCACTTCTTTTGCAGTTTGATACTTTTCTTCCTTTGCACTGACTTTCCCCTCAGTAATGTCAGTAGTGTGAAGAGCCTATCTCCTTTCATATGGCACCACTATCATGACCCACTGCCCTAGCAGAACTTCCAGTCAAATTAGACTGAAAGACTTGACTAGAAAGACCACTTAAGTATGTGCCTCGTGAGGAAGCAGATCTGATCAATGTTTGCAACTCCAGTGAGAACACCAGCAATTCTTCTTTGTCTTAGTGAATGAACACAGGGTAAAGTTTTAGCTAGCCTAGTACAGCTGCTCTCCAGTGATTTTATAGTTCCACAGACACTGCTCTGATCTAGAATAAACATCTTTAACTACTTCTTTCTGGTGGTGAGAAAATAGGAATGAAGAAAGTTTAGGTGAAGTCACAGCTAGATATACACATTGCTAAACAGAAAAAATAAACTTGCAAAGATGTGAATATTTTTATCACAAAAAATCTACATTCTCTTTTGCTTTCTATCTCAGGCAGTCATGTGCCTTCTGGATTAAAAAAGATTTAAAAATAAAACCATATTTACAGCACTACTGAATCCAAATGGCAGGATCTTGATTTTGCAATAGGTGACTCACGCAGTGAATCTATATTCTTGCTTAACGGGTATCCTTGCAGGTATTTGAATAAAAAAATTCAGAGAAAATAGTTATTAACTTTGCAGGAGAGTTCAGAGACAGCCAAATTCCAGCATGACCCAGAGCTGTCTAGTACCTGATTCAGATAATGGATGACAACACCTCTAAGCTGCCACTATGGTAGTTACACACCATCTTGACTTAAAAGAATTTCGATAATCCTTCTTCTCCAAATATAACTGCTTAATGCTGGTACTGGGATCCAGAGGCATGGGAACCTGGAAAATCAGAGGTCAGCTCACTGGCCACGCCCAAATAAACCACTAAATTGCCCAACATCCTCTGTGCAGCAAAGCAGAGCAGAAACACAATTGACATCTTGATTGTTTTGGAGAAAGGGTTATTGCTCTGTACACCGTATCACAGGTGTGACAATCAGGTGACCCACTCTCACCACTTTCCAGATTTTGCAACTTTAGCTTTTAATTTTACCCTGTTGTATTTAAAATCTGCATGTAACCCTCCCTGGCATGCAACGCTTTACCAGTCTCTGCTCTGTACCAGCAACATATCAAGGGATAAACCAGTCTGAAATCAGAAACATGTGCTGCTACAAGCACAAGATATTCAAGCAAGGAAATACACTATATTAATCACCATCACCATGAACTGGCTTAGAAAACTCTTGTTCTGCATAGCAATAGGATTCTACCTACTGACAGGATGACATACGAATTATCTCACCTCTAGGACAATATCAGCCGCATCATGGAGACATAAGATCAAGGTTCCCACTCGTGTCAAATTGGTTACATATGAGAAGGTAATCAGGGTGACTGTTACAATGTGATGGGTAAACATGATTCCAAAATCCTAGAGCAGCAGAAGCAAGGAAAAGACACAAAACCAAAAAAAAAAACAATGAAGCAAACACTGATATTCTATACTCATATACAAAAATGGATGGGTGTTTCTTAAATCCAGCATTATATTTAGGTTATAAAACTATCTACTATATAAGTGCATTATATACCTTGATCTATATTTCATTTAGACTGAATAAAATAATCACTGTATTTTAACCAAATGCAAAAACATTACTGAAAGCTAGGCAATGACCACACTTCTCAGTTCATAGTAATTTAACCAAATAAAGTAAACATTTGCAGTGGAAGTTCCTTTGAAAAGGCATATATACATGCAAATCAAATTCCACCATACTTTTTATGTACCAAGTAACGTATGATTATAACAATATGAATAAGCAAGTGCCACAAAACGCACCATTCAGAAGAGAGAAAACAGCTACAAAGGAAGGCTAAACACATTTCCAGTGCACTAGGACAACAGGCACCTGACAAGGACAACCGAGAGAATCCCAGATTCAGGGTTTTATTTGTTTGTTTTTAATCAAGGTGCTTTGTCTTCACACTGTAACAGGGTCAGAAGAGTCTTCAAATGAGCTGGTGCATCTCCTCCTAACTGGCTCTAATCCACTGCCTCCCAAATGATGCAGGCTAGCTGGTCTCATGATCAGTAACTCTCAGTTATTTGGCCAGAAAGTAATTGTTACTACTGAAAAATCTGGGACTAATGAAGCTCCCAGAAGTAACAGCAAATTCCCAGATACTTGCCACAGGGCAAATAAAGTAAAGGGAACAACCTGCCCACCTGGACCAGGCTTCCAGACTGATTAATGAGAGAACAGGATTGCAGAGATTCTACTCTTCTCAGTAAGGCAAAGAGTCAATTAAAAATAAGTCTTGTTGGCATTTGCTGAACTACCTGCACAGCTTTGACAAAGTGATATGAAAACCCTTAAGAAAAGATCACAGGCAACATTTAACTGGGAAGTTTCTCTATGCACCAGATGCAAAATTTGTAGCACAGCTCGCAGCAGATCTAGTGGCTCTCATGCAGAGCTGTCAGAAAGAAGAGATCCAGGCAATCAACAGGAGCAGTTCCTTCAGGCAGCCTGCTCACCAAATGTATTGGGAGGTGGAATTTGGTTAGCTTTCTCATAGCTTTTGTGGGCCAGTCCTGCTGAGCTGTGGTAGTCTTCAGCTAAGTGGCCCACAACAGTGAAACCAAAACTGTGCCTTTAGAGAGGCAGCACCTTGTTTGCAAAGGAACTGAAGGTACCTGCATCGGGCAGGAGAGCCCCATGGAAAGTGCCATGAGCTCCAACTAACCCAGGGGCAGCTCTGGAAAAGCAGCAGCTCCAGCCCCTGACTGCACTGTCTCTTCAGTACTGAGAAGCGTAACTGCACAACGTTCCCACAGCTCTCTTTGGGAATGCAGCAGGCACCACTGTTTTTAAAGATGTGCAGTGCTACTGCCTCTCAGTACCAGAATGTGCCTTCCCTGCAATGTACACCTGGAGTCCATGGGAAAACTGGCAGCTTGAGCAGTCTCACTAACTGAAGAGGGACAGGACCTGCTTCCAGCCTACCACTTATGTTTAATGCTATCAGATTTCCTACTCCTTAGTATTTTTCCTATTTCCTACTCCTCAGTAGGCACCGCCAGTACCTCCAACACAAAAGTGAGGAAGGGTGGGAGGGCAGGAAAATTACTAAAAGCAGAGACTCATATGTCATTTCTCAGCCAGGCTTTCTGGCCCTCAGAAGCATGGAACACAATAAAATACATTCAGCAGTCATATCAAGCCACTGCTTTAAATCAATTTTCTTCAAGCAGACAGAAGAAAAAAAAACAATTAAAGGTTGTTTCCTTTCTGAGTGTCCTAAGGGAAAACAAGAGTATGGCATTCCAGTCATTTCAGTAACTACAAACCCACACATGATGACCATTTCAACATTTCAAGTACCTACCTTATTCCATGGGATTAGAAGTAAGGTACTAGTATTGCCCTATGGCCATACTGCAGCCTAGCTCTTTACCTCCTTCATCTGCATGTACTATGGCACTGTTCTTAATTTTCCTTCCAAAATAAATTATGTTAGCATGTAGGCAGTCCTCATGGCGCAAAAAGTCAAGTAGAAAATCTCCCCTGTTTGCACAGCTGAAGAACATTTATGTTCTACAAATACTAGATTTCTAGTTTCTCTTGGATATTCTTCAAGGCATTTCTGACAATATGGATTATTCCTAAGCAATCCTAATGTTCCAGGGCAGCAGTCTTCTGCATTTTTGCAAGAGTCTTCTGAAAGAAATGCTCTCTGGGGAACTCCTTCTGCAATAATGTTTCCTAAAAGACACAGTTACTAGACTCTGCTACCTGTGAAACAGAAGTGCTAGACTGACCTATGGCAAACTGTTGAAAAAAAAGTAGCAGTGATATAAATAAGACTGCTATGTTACTGGGATTATTACTTTCCTGTTTGTGACATTTATTTAAGTCATTAATTAACACTATGCTCTGAAGATGCTACCTGTTAGATTCTAGTTATACACAAGGGTAATGAACACACAGATATCAAATGGTGCCTGTGTTCCCAGCTTTCTCCAGGACTTTCACCCATATACAGTGGAACAGCAACTATACAGGAATGGGCTTTTTAATTTGGTGGTTTGGTTTTTTTTGTTTGTTTGTTTTGTTTTTTATTCTTTTTTTTTAGTTAATGAATTTAAAATCATATACATGTTTGTGAAAGAATTATTTATTTACAGAATACTCATAGCCTCCAGCTGTAATTACTGGAAAATGTAATGTGCCTATGTTAAGAAAATCTGTGGCTAAGAATAGGAGAAAGAACCTATTCTAGACACCATCAGTGGGAAGAATACAGGGCAGACAGCAGAGAAACCCAATGGGTCTCAACTTGTAGACAAGCCCTCCAGGATTAAGGCCTCTGCCACCCACATTTGTTTAACATGTCACACGCTGACCAAACTGCCAAGTGGATATAGAGCATTAGTGCCACTGAAGGGCAAAATATCATCTTCATGGCTTATATTACAGATCAACAAGGTAAGGGAAAGGTCTGCAAAACATATGCCAATCTAAACTGCTTCACTGAAAGAAAAGCAATCAAGTCTGTGTGTCTTTCTTTACCAAGAAAAGTCTTCTTGAAGAAAGAAATCTAGTATCCAAATTTAGCAAAATATGGTGCAAATTTTCTAGAATCAAGATTTGGTATTCAAGAAAGTTAGCAGCTACAGATAATTTTATTCCTGGAATGAATGAACTGACTTTTCATTTATTTTTTTTTTAAAGTAAAACACAGAAACTCTAGAAATTGCCAAATGCTTGAAAATAAAAGGCGCGAATACACAGAAAGGTCTCCTAGACCTTCTACAAACCTGTTAAAATGCTGAGTAGAAATTTTATACATGCCTTTAAAGGTAACTGTCAAATATTTTTCTATTAAACAATACATCAGGTATCCAGAAAACTTAAATAAGCCTCACTGCTTTTAAGGTTCATCAGGTGCTTGTGGAAGTAACTAACTTCCATAATTTTTTTTTCAGTGTTTTACAAAAGACGAGCATGGGAAGTTGGAAAAAGATGATAAAACACCAATTCACACTAGTTTTCAGTCTTTGAAAATGAACACCTTTAAGGGAGAATATCATTACAGCAACATAGTATTTATGAAGCTAAAAGCATGCCATTATAAAACTGTAGAAGCTGATACACAGTTCACTGACTTAATGCCAATAGTAGATTTGTGCAATGGCCTAGTTTGCTCACACATCCCATCAGGCAAAGAATCTGGTGACATTTGTAACACCTAAATAAAGATAAACAAGTATTTGAAAGTAAAAAAAAACCTGGAAGTATTTTTGAAGTAATCAGTTTGCTATCAGAGAAGATAAAATGGAGATGGAAAACAGCAAGTACATTCCTCTTGATCTACAGTAAGTAAAAGACCAGTGCTGGAGTTAGGCCAGTGCTGAGGGTGCTGCTTCCAACAAGGACACACTGCACCTTTCCTTCAGACAAACCCAACTACATGTAAAAAAGCACTCGGCTGAATTCCTGCAGTGCACAAGACTGCCTGGGCACTTCTGACCATCCCAGAACACAACACAGCCGCTCCTGCTGAATTTAAAGTATCTAAAATGATAACCAAGACTTAATAAAAATATTCCTTTCACTGTAACATGAAAGGATCAACAGCTTACTCAGGCTGAGAATTGTTATTCTGCTCCATACAAGCCAATTGTGAAATATTACAATAACATCCGATATCAGCTGGCAAATTTCCTGCTTCCTGTTAAACATCTTTTTTTCATATGGGCACCATTCCACGCATTGCATATTGGGTGCATTACAAGGTTTCCACACTTTTTTAAACTAAGCCTTCTTTTAAAAGAGAACTACTATGGTACTGCAAGAACTGGTGTCTCTGTCAAGCTTGCACTCCTTTTTGTCAACTATTCTGTCTTTAATACTAACCTTTTTCAACTCAGTGGGTTTCCTTGGCAGCTTGCACTCCAAACAGTTTTACCGGGTGACACCAGGGCACAGCTGCATTTCTCCAATCTGATCTTCTTTGTTATCAGTTTTCCTTACACTACAAAAAGAGCTGTCTCCACCATAAAAACTGGTGAGTGCTCTAACAGGTTATTTATAAATATGACATCTCTGCTGTCCCCTGCTGAGTGCTGATAATGAAAGGCTTTTGACTTGCTATCATTGCACTGCAGATGTGCTCCTGCTCTTTGCTGGACACTGCACATTCTCAGACACAGCAGGTGCTTGGGACACTGCCTGGATCTGGTGCTCTTGGGTTCAAGCATCGCAAAGCTGTGGCTGGGATGTTACTTGGCTGCTAGCAATCCACTTCCCCACCTCCATGTCCTATCCTCTTTCCACAGAGGGTTGCTGCAGTGTAGCACCTCCTACAGGCAGAGTGCCTAGACCAATAAGAAAGGTGAAGCTGTCTTTGTCCCCCCTTAAAAGGTAAAGAGCTCAACCATTCTTTCCCAATTTGGAGAGGTTCTGAACCAGGACACTTCATTGGACTCCCTGGACATCACCCCACCCCTGGAGCTACCTGGATTGGATGATTGCCAAAGCCCTGCCTAAGCCATAAAAAGCACTGCTTAAGGAAACCTCGGGGCATTTTGGGGGTGTGTAGCAGAGACATAGACCTGTGGTCTCAGGCACGGCTTTTTCTCTTTAGAGACTTTGTTATTTTGGAAGTTAATAAACCTTTTTTGTTTCCAACACCACCTGAGTTGTCTTTCCCGCCATTTTAAGCCATGGGTATTTGTAAGACAAAAACCCAAATGGGAATGGGAGCTCTGAGGGCTCATAACACCTGGCTCAAGGAGAAATCCCATCAGTAGGTTGCCCTAAAGTTTTTCTGGTAACAAGTACAGGTCATTTATATATAACTAAGAAACAGACTTGTCCTCTGCAGCTTAATATATTAAGCTATACATACATTCTTGATTTAAATTCATCCCCGCTATCATACAGCTCCCTTGAGCACTGTTTCTCTCTATCTCAGTTTGTGGAACAGGGAAGTAAAACTCATTTCAAGCTCATGATTAAGAGAATGTTTAGCATCTACGGACAATGCAAACAAGGGATTTATATGTATTCATCATAAATTGGTTGTTTTATTTATAATTTATCCTCCAATATGGATTTAAATTTTTTGTATGCTTTCTTGAGATTTCTACTTCTGAAATAATATGGAAATCCAAATAGGGGAGTGCATTTCTACATAGCTAGGTCTGGCACAGGACTCCCAGAAATACACTGTGGTTCTAAATGATAGATGAGTTTATTCAGGTCATACTGTATCCTTCATTTACTCTTTTCAGAGTTATGCTCCTGCTAAAATTCTAATAAACAGGAATTTTTCCATTAGCATAGCCTACAATCATTTATTTAAATGACAGCTGAAGGAAGCACATAAAGATATTATAAAATCCCTTCAAATATTAAAAAAATAATAATTTTGAAACATTAAAGACCCTGCAAGAACAGCTCAACACACTGTTATTGCAGAATAATTGCCGTGCTGCTTGTTCTGCTATGGACTAGGATTCTCCTTGAAGGAGAGAATATGGAATATGGAACAGGTTGCAACTAGTTCTGGAAAAGTATTTCTGTTTGGACAGAGTGTTGTTTTTTGTTCATTAACAACCCTCTAATAGCAATGCTCAGCTACATGACTGTAAGGGTAAAAACTAAATATAACATTATGTTTTAATATTAAAGGTTTTTGCTGTCCTTTTGTAGAAAAAACTGAAAGCCCTCATAGATCTTATCTCACAAAGTGATACTGTGAATTTATGAGGCAGACTTGCCCTTTTCTTGGTATTTCATTGTTTAACTCTTAGAAGAAACAGTACATCTACCAGATACTACCTGTTCAATTCCATTCAAATCACTGCATGCCCTACCATATTTTCTCCAGGCTCTTCTTTCCATGTGCAGAAAAATCTCACATTATAGTAACAAGGAACAGAGTAAGACAATCCCAGATTCTCAGTGATTAATATCTGCAAGAGTTGAACACGAGAAAGAACAGCATTTCCAGTTCTCTGCATATATAATAAAGGCATTCCTCAAGTAAAGAATCTTATGTTAAAGCTTAAAGCTTTTGCTGTTTTTAGTCTAACTGTTCTTACCTTTCTTTTGACGTCAATGAATTGAGAAAACATTAAGGACCAGTAGAATGACAATTCAACTATGTAGTAGTAATGAAGGTCAGGCATCAGTGGCTAAAAGATGGAGATGAGAAAAGGTTAATAGAGTCTAAATGACATTACAGGCAGCTGTGGTCTATAGGAGACATGCTTATTTGCAGGGGATTCTTGAATTATACATAAGCATTCTATGTGAAAAAAGTTATGATGGTTGCCTCTTTCAAACTTTGACGGCTCTGGAAAAATAAAGCTCCCCAACATATTCTCTTCTAATGTTTCAGCCCTGACAATACTGTAATACCAAAAATTATGATGTTGTCCATTTGAAATCCAGAGCAAACTAAATTCAAAGAATTCCTAAGTCTGTTTTGAAAGTTTATTTGAAACATCTTGCTGTACATCAGTAATGTGGGTTTAAAGCATAGCAAAAAAACAATGCTGGAGTAGACTAGAAAAAAAATGTAATGCTAGTATATAATCTCATCTGCTCATGATGAAAATGTGGGCTCTGAGCTGAGCTCTTTATAATAGAAATGCTTACTTTTTAAGAATTTAACAATTTTCTGGGGACATATTAACATTTGGAAAGAAGATAATGAAACAAATTTACCCATCTTGTCTGATATACAACATGGTTACAGAGTTGTTTCAAAGTAAAAGAAATAAAAATAATAATGCACAACCAAAACCAACCTGGGGTAACTTCAAAGAAGGTAACTGGTGGCACACATAAACTCTTTGAACCCTAGCCTAAGAGAGCCAGTCCTAGGGGCTACTCTAATTTCTATGCAAATGTGCCTCCATAATAGTCACATCTTCCATGGCAGCGACAGACAGGGACTCTGGCAAAGGAGAAGCTTCTGAGGGCATCTCCCAAAGGATTAGAAAAATCATATCTAGAGCACTGGCACAACTGTGCACCCAAGCAGGGTATGAGCTGTTTCCACTGATAAGAGGAATTTTGGTTGCACCTTTTATTCTCATTCCCTTTTGCAGACAAGTTCTTTGCAGCTGAAAGCCAGTCCCTGGATTCCCAGTAAATGCTCTATGGGTGCTATTTTAATACAGACATATGCTTGTGTTTCATGAAAAATGTGTAAGTCAAAATCCATCCTTTAAAGCCATTTCTTGGGCCAATATAACCCTTTTCTGAGTTAGAGAGACTGCCAACAGACTTTTAATCACATGTAATTAAAAGAGGGAAAGAAAGAGCTTTCAAAGAACTGCAATTATTATATTAACTATTATATCCATTATTGCAAGGAACTCACTGGGGAAAATTTCTAGTAAAAAATGAAGATTGTCAGCTGCTTTATTAACAATAGCATCAGTATTTCTAAAGCCATACATAGTGATAGTGTAGGGCAGTTCTAGAGATATCACTGATTCCTTCTTGGATCAATAGTGTGTTTAACTTAGTTCAAATGTTAGGTTCCAGTTCTCCATAGACTTAATAGGTTAACCTGTGCTTATGGCTGTGTCGTCACCAAAATGATCCATTCGACTGTATCTACAGTAAAGATCAGCTAGATTTCTGTAGTGTATTGTTGAGAATTTACAAAGAAGTTGTAGCAAACAAAAGATTAGAAATTTTATATAGCTATGGAAAAAGCCAACAGAGCAACTTGAAAACCTAGTACTTAGCCCTGATTAGCACCCAGTAGACATTTTTATCTTTGAGACAATGATTTTCATAATGACTTTAATTTGACAATTTGCTTTATGCTGGACCCTCACCACTACTAGAATGATATTAAATATAGTAATTTTAGCTCTGACACTCTAAGAGTTGTAACCAACTTTCTAAATGAACACATTCTTCTGTTAAGTCTGGTTAATGTATTTTTCTTCAATCATGAAGTTTCACAGTCTTCTGTTTTCAGTCAACCTCTTATTGCATGCTATTGCACACAAAAAAAGTAGGAAATGAGGCTGAGAGGCACCAGTGACTGTAGCTAAGAAACAATTGTACCTGAAGTTTCTGAGGGAACTAAGTTTCAGCACTTCCCCCATTCAATTTCTGCTGCTGCTTCCCTAATGTTGTTCAGTTCACCCTCCAGTCTTTGGGTAGAATTTAAGTAATTATTTCTTCTGAGGCTACATGACCAAATTCCTTCAACCCTTCTTGGATCAAGATTTCTGCTGAACTGTCTCCACTGAAGTGAAGACAGTTTTTCTTCCAATAGAAGACACAACCTTGAAGAACAGTAGCAGCCAAACACAGTTCTGTTCTTGACAGAACAGAGAACTTCTACAGAAGTGTCATGCTTGTTTTTAGACAGCACTTTAACTTTTACCTGATATGGATACCCACTCCAGCACTGCCTGGTATTCCAGAGCCAAGGAGTCTGAAAGAAAGAAAAAGCAAAACAAAGGTCTGTACACACCACTTTGTGCTATGTTAAATGTATATATTTAATAGTAACAAAAGACAAAAATATAAGAAAAGCTTAGGATTTGCATTTTTTTATAGGGGCTATGAAAACCAAATAGAACAGAGACTTCTCAGTTTCACAGCATAATTAGAGAAACTTGCCTGTTTTTGTTGGTACCCCATGACCTCCCTTTTGCAAGAGTGCAGACTGAAAGTAACCAGCTCATGCTTGGGTGGTCATATCTCACACTATATTCTCAATAGCACAGAAAATTTTGAGCTCAGCCTCCTTAAATATTTTTAAGAAGATCCCTTGCATGTGCCATTATATATAGGCATTCTTCCATATAGGATCCACCCTCCATTTTTACACACCCTTATCTGCTCTACATTCGAGTATAAAGCGTACAGAACATCATCAATAAGTCTCCTGGATGAAGGCAGAACATAGCATATACTTACAGCATTAAATGCTTTCCCTAGATCACAGTTTTTTAAATAAGTCCTCACTGCCTGAAAGAAGGCATGTTCTTGTTTTCACCATCAGGTGGAACAGGTCAGCTCAGGCAAACCATAATACCACACTCATCCAAAATACAATAGGAGAGTGTCAAAGCAAGAAAACAGACACTAGGCAGAATGTTAAAGCCTCAGGCTAAGAATCCTGGGTAGGAAAGATTTTTGAATATGCCCTTTAACAAAAAAGAAGATAAAATAAAATTTTCACACCCATATCCCCAGTGCTCCTGAAATGGGAAAGAATAATCCCGACAGTAACCTGAAAGGTATATCAACATTTGAAGTAACAGACCTCCTAGAGTTTCTCACATGCCTCTCTCAAGGATGCTGTAACAATGATTTAAGTCCATCCAAACTTATCCTTCCCTCCATTAGAAATAACTTCTTCATGGAATCAATTAATTGGTTCAAACATCTCCACACTACTTACTGTGCTATACAAGTTCCCCTCATTTCACTCAATTAAAAAAAAAGTAATTGGAAACAACCACAGCACCTCCGCAACACAATATAAAGAATCTGAAATATTTCTGACAGATGCCTAAATTAGATCCATACAAATATTCTAGGATAATTCATAATTTTAGCCAGGTTTGAAAGGCTGTAACTGTCTTTCATATCATATTCAACAAAAGAGATGCTTCCTACCCAATTATTTTGCCGCCTAAATTACAAGTCCTAGCAAAAAATGCATGTTTTTCTCTTTCAAATATTATGACATCTTAAGGTTTCTTCATAGAGATGCTTGCTCTAGGAGCTACAGATACAGAGGTTTATGTGCAATCAAAATGCTAATTGCTAAATAAAATAGGCCTTACTTGATAAGCCCTAAGGGGTACCACAATGTTATGTATGCATTAAGCCTCAAAAACAAGTACAGGAGAACATATGCCTCTTCTGAGCCACATAAGGCTCAGAAAGCCATGCTGCCATCTCAGACAAAATGTTTCTGAGTAGCTTTTTGGAAACCTCATGGATCCACTGTGGACAACAGCGCTTAAAATAGCAGGGCTCCTACACCACCTTCTTACCTTTCTTTCCTCCCCAGTCTCCCCTTGTCTTGACTAGCCTTGGCATCTCTGAGTTGCTCTTAATGGCTTTAGCAGCTGGGCACTTTGGTTATGCTTGTCCTGAAGGGTTTTAGGGAAGAGGGAGAGGAAGAGCTTGGTTTAAGTACAGCCTTCCTCTCTGACCTCCACAATGAGCACAGCCCTAGACTGCACTCAACATCTACATGTAAACCATGGTTATAGCTGGACCAAGAAGCATCTTGTTTAACCCTCTGTGAACTTCACAACTGTGGAATACACTGTAGAGGCTTCAGTAGGAAGCAACCATCTTAAAAAAGCTCACACAGCCTGCAGTGTGAGACCTAGACCCATTAGTGAAAGGTGGATTAATCATAAGGGACTGAAGACCGACATTCCAGGGCTCAAGTGAGTCTTGTGTGTGCTCATAAGACATGTCTGCAAACTTCCTCACAACAGACAAGTTCACCATGAAGCAGAGCACAGCTCTGCCTGAAAGTCCCATGATAGATGAGAAGGTCAGTGACCTGGCTCCACAATAGATCCTTTTTCGATGAACATAAAAGCATGGTTCTGTTTTTGCTGCCTGCTGAATACCCAATTTTCATTTTACTTGTTATTCTTGCTATATAATGTCTAAGGAAGGGAGGGACACAAGGGGATTGGAGAAGAGAGGAAACGCAAAGATCCTGACAACAAAAAGTCCCACTCCCCATACCCCTTAAGCTGGGAACAGAATACTAAAAACTTCAGTACGGATTATGACAGGCACAGAGCAGCAGTCCTACAATGTTGACACCCTGCCTTACAGAACATAAAGGAGTTCAGATGGAAACGGAAGTTCTACCACACTTAGGTGCAGTTCCAAATGAATGCAATATCAGTTACAGAGGACATAAACAGCTGTTCAGTCTACTGAGATTTACAATATTAAGGAACAAATCACCATAATTCCCTTACAAGAATATCTGTTTAAAATCACCAAATCTCTTTCCAACTCTGTGATTAAATTGAGTAATTTTAAAGAATTCCTTCAGAAATAAAACTTCTCTTGAGACATGGGAATGACTGAGGATTTTGGAAAAAAACCAAACCAAACCAAACCAAACAAAAAAAACCCCAACAACAAAAAAACCTTCCAAAATTATCTCTGATGTTTGCATGCTTAGTTAGAAGCCTTGGATTGTTTTGTATCCATTGCCTCATCCACTTATCTGTAGAGAAAGCATCTAATTGGCCTCTGTTTTTTCAGAAAATACTAAGCGAAAATTTCCATGTCTTGCTCAAAATGCTGCTAGTATCTAGTATGTGAAAGGTCAGGTTTGATAGTACATGGAGGCGGGGGTAAAAGCAGTACAATGAAAAACTTCCCTTTTATGAGTATCACAAAGAGATGTTAAGCACCTGATTTAGTCAATGACCATGACGGCATGCTGTAGCTCCCAAACAGGCTCTTCCAAATTTCTTAGGTAAGTAAGAAAAATCTTCTGACTCTTCTATCAAATAAAGAAATCTGGCTGCTGTTTCTAGAAGAATCCAGGATGTAAAAATCCAGGAACATCATGACAGAATCCCCACATTTCACTAAAGCCAATTTATGTTCAAAACACATCTAAAATCAAAATAAGACATCCAAAATTAAAAGATCTTAAGTTGCTTCTAAAATTAGAGAGCTTTTGAACCTGTCAAATAAAACCAGCACAGACAGAGCATTCACTGTGTACATATTCCCTACTCTGCCAAGATTTTTATCTGGCTTGGTTAATATGTTTGAATACAATTTTCTATCATTTGTCTCTGACAGTTACAAGCAATATTAAGTGGAACGGAAATTAGCACTATTAATTACAGTCAAGATAATGTATACTTTTAGCAAAGCTCTACTGCTCTCATTTTTGATCTCATAGGCAAAGATGTCAAAGATGTCTCACGGCATTCATACCTACATGAATCAAGTTACAGCCCTTGCTCTTCACAGAAACAAGTGGTACAAAGTAAGACCAGAAGATTTCCTCTTTGTTACAAACAAGTTCCTAAGTTTGTCCAGTTGACTGTAAAATTGCCCTGTTTTTCATGTTAATTGTTAATGTTATATTCCGGTTTCTCATTGTCAAAATTACCCAGTTTGCTGTCCTTACCCGTGTGTCCTTCCCCTCGAGTCGGGTAATACGCCCCCTGCTGCTCCCCAGAATGGCGCCGAGGAAGTGCCGCTGTGGGTGGCCCGCTCGGAGGCGCGGGCCGGGACGCCGCGGGGGGTAGCCACGGGGCTAATCCCCGGTACTGGTGCCACTGCGGGTGGTCGGGGCGGGGGTGGGCGCGTGGGCCGGAGCGCGGTGGGAGCTGGGCCCCGGGGGCGGGGCGGTGGCCCCGGGGCGGGGCTGCCACGGGCCGAGACCACGAGGGGCGACTACATGTAAATGAAGAGGGACGCAGGGGACACTGGGTACCATCCAAAGGAAAAATACCCCTAAAACAGCGAGCCTGCATGATATTTGGAAAAACCGACAATGCATTACACTGAGGAAAGAGCAGAGCTGTCCTATTTATTGAAGTTTGAAAACTGTGTTGGTGTCACCACAACTTAAGGAACTGGATTAGAAGGAGGAGGTAGACAACGAGCCTAACATAACTGTTTAACTAGGGACTGTCGTCCCTAGGACGGAAGACCGAGCTGTGGTGCATGGCAAAGCTGAACTCCTGTTCCTCTGGCTGGTCCATTTGGAGCAGTTGGTGGTGTGTACAACCCCTCGGGCTCCCCACTCAGAGCTGATTTACAGTAAAGGCAATAAAAAGGAGCTGGTCTCCTTTCCTGTTTATTTCACTCTTCATTAGCGTTCACTTATCCCCAAAAATGCTGTATGCAATTATCTTTCCCCAGGAACAAACATTTAGTGTGTGATTCAAGTGTACAGGGTGTGGCACAGCCATATAGTTTTTCTCAGCAGCAGCTGCATCCTCCCAGCACAGGCAGAGCAGCAGCTCTTGCTCACACGGGCAGACCCCTTGGTGTATCCTGAGCTACCCAAGAGTCCAACTGCAACAGCAGAGGAGGAGACTAGGACTTCCTGTTCACTGCAAAATACAGTACCGTTTAACAGTTTTCATACATTTTTTATTATCTGGGAACTGAAACTGATAGTCTTTTAGTCAACAGCACCTTTCATAACATTAACAGAATGACAATAATTAACGGGTTCTTTGGGGTTTTTGGGTAGTAATTATTTTGGTTAGGTTTTGTTTTGTTTGTTGGTTTTGCGCATTTCTACTTGCTTAAATTAAATAGTATCTCAATGTCTCAATGCTCATTTTCCCCCATTTATGGCTAGGGATTATAGCATTTTTTTTCTTTTTCAATGTATTAATAAACATTCCTCCTGCACATCACTTGGCTGAATAAGCACTTGCCTGGAGGTGAATTGAACTGCTTAATTTTTTTTTTTTCTTTCTGCAACACCTGCATCCTCTTGCCATGGTATGCTGGAGGGAAGCTGACATTAGAAAGTTAGATTATGCAACACAAAAAGTGTCCTTCCTTACTTTCCTCTACCAGGGGATCTATGTTCTACTATTAAAATTACTCCATCCATGGTAAACCCAAGAGATTTTTCAGTAAGTTAGTCTCTTAGATACAAATTCCACAATGACACCGGGCTTCCTTCCCCATCTTCTTACTTGGCTCAATAAAGATCAGCATAACTGTAGACTACTGCAGCCTTTCACTCTAAAGGAGCATATATATCCATGAAAATATTTGCTTCTGCATATAATGTACAAATATATTCTTTTTCTTCTTAACTATAGAAAAACTCCTTGGTATTAACTGTTGTAAAACAAGCCACATTTTTTTAAAAGATACATAAAATGACCTTTTTTTTTCACAAAGTATAAATATTTTGCAGCTTCTTTCTCTCCAGCAGAAAGAAAATTAAACTCTTCCTCATTATTCTTCTTTTTAAGAAAATTCGTAAAGCAACAGCCAGAACTTTCTCAGTCAGCTTTTCAAAGTTTCTATCATCTTCCACTAAGTCTTCCTGGCCTCCAAGGACTTCAGATTTATGATGACTTGGAAACTCTCTGATTTCCTAAAGACATGCTTTTTCCTACTATCCTCTGAAAAATTGCCCTGAATACAGCAACATCCCTTGCTACTGTTTTATTAGTTTTGCTACTGCTTAAGAATTTCTCATATTAAAGTACCACTGAATTAAAGAACACATCAGACAGTTTCAAGTCTTTACAGGCCATGCACAACAGGCTCTGAGGGCACAAGCTCAGCAGCCAATGACGCCAAGAGCACAGGCTGAACTGTGCAATAAACTGACATTCTGCAAGCACCACTGCAAGACATCTACACATCAAAATTATGTATGCTTCCCTCTATCCACAAAGTCACCAAGTTCTGATACAACACCATGATGGGAACAAAGAGAATTCAGCAAAACAACAAAATACATGGCTACTACTTTGCATCAGTTTGTGAGCGTTCTTCCTTCCAGTGACTGTTAATTTGGTTTAGGATGCAGCTGCTTCTCACACTAGGAATAGAATTTCCATAAATCCTTCACAGATCCAAGCAGTCATTGGCATTTCTTGGCATAGCTAACTACAGAAGTGAAGACAATATGACACAATATCAATGAACCTCCTGAGGTTCTTTTTTCATATATTGTGACTAAGCAAGCTGTTTTAAGTTTCTGCAGAACTGTTTCGGTTTTTTTTTTGTTTGTTTTTTTTNTTTTTTTTCCTCTAGAGTTTAGTGCTTTGTGTCTGTAGAAAAAAAAGGTTTTAGGGAAAAAAATGCTTCTGCAACAAAGAGTACTCACTGTTTCCTTTCAGCAATCTGCACTGTTGACTTCCAAACTTAATTAAAAATTATACTTCTGCTAACAGGAAACTGTAAAATATGGAAGAACTTAAAAAGGCCAAGATTAAAAACAATGCAAGATGCACTTGACATTCAAATGCAAATATATGTGTGCTCCAAAAAAATGGCTTTAGAAAAAAAAATTAATTCAAGTTTTGATGTATTTACATAAAATGATATTTAGAAAGGCAGAGTAAGCTCCATGCACATATCCACTTTTCTCTTTAAAAATATTATGTACAGAGATCTGGTGCTTATGTCTTGTGTTGATAAAAGTTTACTTTCAACTTAGAGCTTATGTGGAAAATGAAGCTGGCAAAAGGAACTGATAAATTATAATCTGGAAGGGTCCTAATATTGATTAAGGCAATGTACTGAACAGAAATGAAGAACACTCCAGAAGAGAAACTGGTGACTGTAGCATCTCCTCTCCCTCCTCTCCCAGACCACCAGAAGTCCCCTGACCAAGCCCAGACATCAAAATATTTGCTCTCTTTCATGTATCTTCTTCATCTTACACTTTCTCTGCTAGTTGCTTTGTAGTAAACAAAACTTCTAAAATCTTTTACCTTCAGGTGTAATGGCAACATCTTCAAGGACTGGTCATGAGCAAGCTGAGTGGCCAGTGGTGCTACAACATTTTAGAGCAGCTGGAGATCTACATAAATATTATAGGAGTTAGGCTAAAGTTCCCAGAAACACTACTCTATATATTTTGTAATTCCTCAATCTACACTGTAAGAATTGTGCATAAAAAGTAGTGGACAGATTCACCCAAGCACTCCAGATACCTGATAACTCTCTGAGGAAGCAAAGCAGCTGTACATCCATTAGTTTTACAGTTGCCTTCTATTTTTGATCACTATTCCATCAATTAGCCTAGCATTTGCATCTAAGAGGATATTTATGGATTTACTTTATTTAAAAAGACAACACATAGCCACACACCTGAATTAGTCCTGCCATAAGTTTGTTAAGAGAGAGTACTGAAATTTACACTTGGAAAACCTTACCTTGGTAGAAGGGAGACCTTCATAAAATTAAACCATTACAAGACCAGGAAAAATCCCAAGAGCAAATAACTAAAACATAAATAGGGCTGTCCTAGGTTACAATGTAACATATTCCAGAAGGTCTGTATTCTATCTCCATCTTCATGGACTGTTAAAATTAGGAGGGGCAGTGTTTTCCTTACCTCCTCCCCTGGACGATCTCCTGTTAATGGGCCATTAACACCTTGCCTTATGAGTCATAGATAACTCCCTCCGGGAGCCATTTGTGTTTAATGGGCCATTGTGAGGACACACCCCATGACTCATAGAATGACATCAGCCCATTGTGAGAAGCTCTGCCCAGGGGGAGGAGCTAAGCATTCCCACCGGGATATAATCTGGGCATTTGGACGGAACAGGCATCTGCCTTCTACTGGATTCCCAGAGGAGCAGCCTTCTCTCCCACTGGATTCCCAGAGGAAGGACCAGACCCTTCAACATCACCACTGGACCACTGGAAGAAAACTCTGCCCTTCTACAGGATCTCTGCCTCAGCAGAACCATCTATCACTCCAGGAGCACTACTGGAGCCACCATTCCAACTGGACTGCTATCAACACCCTGACTGACAGGGTGTCAGGTTGTATTCTAACTGTTAGGGTTTGTTTTTTGTTTAATACTGCATTTTCTATTTTTCCTATTAGGTTGTAGTTTGTTGGGTTTTTTGTTGTTTGTTTGGTTTAGTTTATTTTATTTATACATATTAAAGAACTGTTATTCCTATCCTCATATTTTTTTGCCTGAGAGCCCCATTTAATAATTTGGAGGGAGAGGGTTTACATTTTCTATTCCAAGGGAAGCTCCTGCCTTCCTTGGCAGGCACCTGTCTTTCAAAACCAAGACAGGGCACTTCAACCTTTATTGATGTTTGCTGAATAGCATCCTTTCAGACTACTCCTGATATTCCTACAAAGCTCCAGAGTTTCCAGTGCTCTGATACTATGGTTATACTCAAAGGCATACAGGAAGTGGTTAATAATTAAACTCATCATTACGTATCTACTTTCTGTAATTATGTTCCTATCTGTGGCTGCTCTGCCGGAAGAGTGCATGTGATTCTGCCAGCCACTGCCTTCCAATACCATGTGTTGATGGTGTTTACCAGATTCATTGCACTCCTCATGCTGAGTTTTGGAAATTCTCAGGCAGCAGCTTTCCTTTATAGGATTCACTGTGGCTTGCTTCACTGACATATAACATGTTCCACCACTGCATGCAGGCCACAAAGGGAGACAGAGTCAATTTTTAATAATAAGAGCAACTCCATGCTGAGGTAAGCACCAAGATAAAATGTCATGCCTAAACCCAGATGTTAAAAGATTGTGGTATTTATGAATGTCCTAGGTTACAATGTAAAAATATGCCAGAAGGTATTCTATCTCCATCATCATAAGCTGTTAAAACCAGGAGGGGCAGTGTTCTTCCTTGTCTTCTTCCCCTGGACTATCTCCTGTTAATGGGCCATTAATGCCTTGCCCCATGAGTCATAGATAACTCCCTCCAGGAGGTATTTCTGTTTAATGAGCAATCAATGATGCACCGATTGACTCATAGAAAGACATCAGCCCATTGTGAGATGCTCCACTCAGGGGGAGGAGGCAAGCATTCCCACCGGGATATAATCTAGGTATTTGGACAGAACAGGTATCTGCCTTCTACTGGATTCCCAGAGGAAGGACCAGACCCTTCTACATCACCACTGGACCACTGGAGGAAAACTCTGCCCTTCTACAGGATCTCTGCTTCAACAGAACCATCTGTCACTCCAGGAGGACTACTAGACCCACCATTCAAACTGGACTGCTACCAACACCCTGACTGACAGGGTGTCAGGTTGTCTTCTAACTGTCAGGTTCTGCTTTTGTAATACTGCATCTTGATCTAATTTTCCTATTAAGTTGTAGTTTGTTGGTTTTTGGTTTACTTTAGCTTGCTAATACATATTAAAGAACTGTTATTCCTATCCTCATATCTTTGTCTGAGAGCCCTTTAATTTTAGAAATTATAATAATTTGGAGAGAGGGGGTTTACATTTTCTATTCCAAGAGAAGCTCTTGCCTTCCTTGGCAGGCACCTGTCTTTCGAAACCAAGACAATGAACCCAAACTGCCTACTGGAAAAACATTGTATAAAGAAAAGCCAAACAAAAGCCCCAACTGATGTGTTTTGCTGTATTTCCATACAGACACATTGTAGCATTGTCCCAAATCATCCCTGACAGTCTGAAAATTAGAAAGTTACTGCAACTGCAGAATTTTTAATAGAAAATACATGTTTTCTCTAGTTCACAGGGCCAATATTTGCCCCTAGAGAAGCAACAATGTGTTTGAATCACATGGTGCCATTATGGGCAGGTGGTGAAGAAGACCTTTCATAAGTGAACTCCCCACTCTCCCGTACTGCCACCAAAACCCTGACAGAAGGAGATGACTACTTCTCAACACAGAGACACCACCAAGTCCCACCTGATGACTGTGAGAGCAGGATTCCTTCAGACAGGTTGCTGGAACAGGCAGGCCAAAAGCTACACCAGTGTATGGTCACTGGACAGCAACCCATTTCTAAGCACTTTGGTCACTGAGCACAGGCTAAAATGAAGCATAACCCTAAGCAACAGTGAGTAAGGACAGACTGAAGTAGCTTTTTCCCCTTCTACTCCTGCAACCACTACATTTTTTTTGATGTGCAAATATACTGTATCAGAGCAATTCACCCATGGGACTGCAGCTGTCATTACAACTGAAATACTTAGAATCACAGAATACCCTGAGTTGGAAGGAACCCGTTAGGCTCATCAAATCCAACTCCTGGCCCTGCAAAGAACACCCTAAGAATTACATTTCTTGGTGTATGTAATAATGCCACAAGTACTAAGTACTGAATGAAAAAATCCCAGTGAGAGAATCTCTCTTATATTGTATTTTCATCTAAAAGGAAGACTGAAGGGAGAAATGTTAATTAATTTAAATATAAAAGCACAGTTTGCAAGGAATTTATTCCTACTCAGTTCCGAGTCAGTGACCATAATAACATTTCCTTCTCTAAAGCAAATAAAGACACCAAAATAATTTCCCAAAATGTCTAAACCTACACAAAATGTTACATTCATTTTCCCTCTGTTTTTCACCTTCCCCTCCTGCTGAGGAAGTGCAAAGACACAAGTCTTCGGTTGTTTCCATTTGTCATCTGCTGGTGGATCTATTCTGACAAAACTTGCAGTTTTCTGCAATTGATCTATTAGAATGACTAACAGTTAAGACTGGCTGATAGGGATGAGAGGAGGGGAACTACCATAGTTGGCATACAATTTTGTTTCATAAATTGCAAATCTGTATTAAGTTTTAGTATAAACCATAAACAGTAAATTTGTGTCAAAGCAAAAAACCTAAAGTAACTGGCAAGAGGAAAGAACTTTTTCTTCTTCATCTTCTTGAGTTTAAAATTCCTGGGGACAAAAATCCCTGTTGAAACTCCTTAAGTCACCTGTGAGATAACAGCGGTTAAAAAATAGAAGCAAAACTCTGAATTAGATTCAAATTTACAGCAGTACTTCCCCATGATAACCTGGCATTGTTCAATAGCCAGTAGCCAAGAGCATCACTAAGCAGCAGAAATGAGAAAGCACTGAGAGGCATGATAGGGTAACTTTGGAAGGGAATATAATAGGAAAAACCTCAAAAGATCAGTGATAATGTATTTATTTATTTCCAAGATTTTTTCCCTCTACTACTTAAAGATAAAATGAAGCAGCTTAATGACTTGAAGCACTTATGGTATAAAAATACATATTGTTCTACAGGTTTTACTAATTTAATTGAGAATACAGCTATCCTCCTCCAAGTCATTCCATTAGTAGTGAGTTTCAACTGTACAAGGGCAACGCAAAGCACTAGTTACATTAGTAATAACCTATTCTTATATCCAAACATGTATTCTTTCCTCAGGTTTAATTAGCTGTGAAAAACAGGACTGCTTCATTAATTTGAATAGAAAAACATGAATAGCTCATGGTATAGAGTGTTGAGCTAATACCTTGCTACAGGTATGAATGAACTACCTTAGTTTATAAATTAAAACTATTTTTATCACAAAATTGCACTAATACAACACTTTGTGAAGAATTTCTTCTAGATCTGCCATTTTAATTATATGACCCTGAAAAAAATTCAGTCTTTCAGAAAGCTGGGCTGCCAAGAAAATTAATACTCTGCTGGAGGCAAAATCAGCAATCAGTCCACAGGGGGACATGAGGTGTGGCAGCCCCTCCTTCACTGCCCAGAAGGACAGCGTAATGCACATGCAGTAGAGATGCTGAATGTACAAGCTTAACTCGCCAAATTGATTATTACACAGCATTTACTTACTATTCTGGTGTTATTAAATACCCCTACCTGGATTCAAAACAGATAAAGCGAAATTCTATTCTGGATGTATTTTTATATCAGTGTGTTGTTTTTCCTTCCCATGATTATGTAAAATTTGTCCCCACTGTCTACATTTGAAAGTCATATTGCTATCAGTGTCCTATTACTGAATTAGGATACCACTGATATTCTCATTTTGCTTTTTCTTTCAAAAACCTTCAGTTTCCTTTCAGCCCCAAACAAATTCTGACAGCTTGCTTAGCTTTGTCCTCTTTTGCCTAATCCAGTTATTATCTTAACTTCCAACAGCTTACACAGTGAATTCCTATGCTGACTTGCCTTTTCTTACAAAGCCTCATTGTCCAAAATACATTCATTTTCCTTGTTGATGCACACAGAGGTGCTGCAGTAATTTAAAACTAAGTTTCTCCAGCAGCTTTGATCTTTCTCACAGCATGACTCATGATTTATATCTCAAGCATCCCTCTATTAATCTTTCCTAAATGGCCTCAACAATTTTTATGCCCTTTCGAAGATACATCTGAAACAAATTCTTTTCCATGAGACGGCATTTAACTATGGTCTTCCTGGAAACCATTTCCACTTGTGATGCTTACTTAAAAATTTAATATGGCATATCCCCTTTCTCACAATAATATTCTTCAGAAGACTCCAGAGCATGGGTATTCTTTCTTGCTGATTCACTGAATTAGAAATCGTTTTATTTATTCCCTAATCTCAGCCCTGCTTTCACAGAAAGGATAAAGATCATAATTTGATTTCAACATCCAAAATGACTTTAGCTAAAAATTTTTCATCACTTACAGAAACTCAGCAATTGGTTTTATGAGTAAAAAATAAAAAAAGGTAATAAAATCCTCCAGAGCATCCAAATCAATTTTAAAGCAAGCACAATCTGCCAAAGATGGGCTCCATTTCCTCCCTTAGTAGCCTATGTATCACATTATCCCTCTGTTAATAGCACAGTAAAATATCAAATATTAGCATTGTGTTAAAAGGGCTCCACAGTGGCCTCTGGCGTTCTTCATTTAAATGAGAATATTCATCCAGCATTGGGAAGATAAGCTCATTGAACAAAAGGAATTACAAGGCTTCAGTAGCAGACAATATAATAACCTTTAGGGAATAATGTGGGAAGGAAACATCACAACAGATGCAGACTAGAGCAGAAAAAGTGCCTAATAGAATACCTGCTTCAATCGATTCAAGAATGAAGGAGACACCAAGGGCTCCGGAGATAAACCCCCTGCTTCCCAGCTTTTGCCACAGTGCTGTTTTCTAGAGTCGGTTCTGGTTTAAACCAAGGTAGTAGATATTTTCCAAAATCATGTTTTGGTATCTCAGCATTAAAACCAGAAAAAAATTAGCCCGCTTTAAGGAGTCTTATTCTATGAATCAGATAATCAGACATAATATAAATAGTGGTATGAAATTTTCCAAGAAGTTGCATTTCCGTTGCATTTGTTGTATTGTTCTATTCTGCAAAATATCCAGCAGCATTAGTTTAATGAAAAAGTAGATGCAGCAGGTATGGCAAGAGAAGATGGAAACAGTAAATGAAATACTAACTATTCTGATGCAGGTTATTTTTTTCTGCTTCAAATGTTCTGCAAGTAGTTTTCCAATAGCTGAGGAACTTTATGACAAAATCAAGTCTGTTCTACTGCTACAAAGACTGAAAACTGCCTAGAGCACTTGACATACTAGGACATTTTGTATGAAGTGGCTGTACATAACAATCATTATTTTCTTTGTCTAAGGTTAACAATCTCAATAATAGGTAAACTGTCATACAGAAACATTGTCAATAACCACGCACTTTATTGGCAAGTTCTTTCTTTTGTATTTCAAATGAAGGTGGTCTGACTTTAGGCTCTAAAATTCTGGAGTACTAGCAATCTGAAATGGCACTTACAAATTCTGCACTACGCTCTCTGGGCTGTAACATGTGCATGTATCGCTGCTGCTATTTTATTCCAAAAAGAGGCAAAAAATAAGCCAACTCAGCCAAGCAGCAGAATGCAACATTCTCACACAAAAGCATGAAGCCAGTTTCTCTCTACATGCACACAGAAACTGTGGGCCACTAACAGAACATCTCCTACTGTCACACAGAAACTCGCTGTTTCCTTGCTGTGGTTTGTGCACACATGAGGATAAACATTTCATTTTCTTAATTTGAAACATCCTATAGTTTCAAGAAAGAGGAACTTTCATATCAGAAGAAGTGGAGCTCTACCTGTCAGGTTTTTTTTCCTGCTTACTACCCTGCTATTTTCTATTTGCCTTCCATACATTTATGTCCCTTGAGTAGGCTTTTGGAGTCAAATTTACACTTCACTTTTTTTTGCAAGCTACATGTACCACTAGGAAATTGTAACTACCCACCAGACAGTTCTCAGTAGACAGCTCTCAGTAAGGGATGACTCATTAGGAAGGACACTCAATCAGCTGCGTACATACAGAAGCTTGTTGCACCCAGTGTTTTTTAAATATAGCCACAGCATACTTGTATCATCTGCCTTACCGCAACACTAAATTTGAAAAACAGCAGGATTTGTTTATCTAGGCAGACGGTTCTTTTCCCAGTAGAATACCTACATGCAACTTCAGGTTTCCAAGTCTCAGTATAGATTTCAGAAGACTCGCAGAAAATTCATCCTCGTCTGTGAATTTGTAATTCTCATGGACAATTAAAGAAAGGAAAATCAATGTGAAAAGTCTATATATGTCACCTGGAAGCTTTGCTTCTGTATGCTTGTAATCATTTTACAGCATTATACAGGCACCGCTTAGCACCTAGGATGAGTAAGCAAGAAACAAGCCAATACTGAGCATTTCGCCATTTCTTTATCACCAAAGATAATGATATCTTTTCAATTTAATTGGAGCACAGTCAGACCATTAACTCTTAATGAGCAAAGCCACTATTTATTTAACTACAAATATTATTGAGGAAAACAAAAACATGATCTCATTCCCATGTTAATGATAAGCAAAGCAGTCAGTTTAATGCTACTGGAACTTAATGTCTTCTTTATGTCACTACTGGTGTGTTGCTCTGCAAAGAAGTGTTTTGTAGACATGTAAATGAAACAAATGGTAGAGCTGAAAAATCTCAGTTTCATTCAGAAAGGGAAGAATTTGCATATACAGGATCGAAATGGAAATACAACTGGTTACTTATCTTTTATGGTTGAAATATTAGTGATTTATAAATACATAAAGAATGCTGTCATGAATGCTGGCTTCAGTCCTTCAGTGCCAAAACATCTTATTCAGAAGTCTGAAAACTAAAATGGGATGGTCACATCCAGCATTTGCCATTTTACCAAGAATGGGGGCAATGAGGACTAGATGGAAATGTGAATGGTTCACATTAAATGATTCTGTGGGCCACCCACCCACTCAGCAGTCACAAATAATTAAAACCTGGTCTAGAAAACAGTGAAGACTGGAGCTGGCAGCTTGGTTCATTTCCTCACACAGAAGAATATCCATTACCAAATCTGCTCTTGAAAATAATACTGAGGTAGAAGGTGGACAACTTGAACTCTTAACCTACAATTACACTGATTGTTTCTTCTTATAAAATATCAGAAATTATATAGGTGACTTCAAATCCTGATTATGATGGCCTACTTCCTCCCCTCAGTGCATTAGCCATCACACTTGCAGGGCATGTTCTGAAACACACAGGTCTATGGGACCAAGTGACCATACAGCATGGTAATGGATGCAGTACACATAAAATGTGAGTGTTCAAAGAGGCAGAGGGAGAATGCAATTGCATGCTGCTCTAGCGCGAACTTCTCCTGGGACTGACTACTGCTAAATAGCTGAGAACAGCTCCGATGTGCCCTTCCTACACAGGCACAGTATTATTCCTGCTCACACCAAGTTGCCTTGCACATGGGACAGCCTCAAGAACTAGACATAAAACGCAGCACCAGAGACATTCAGGATTCATTTTCTTGTGTCAAATTTTTTTGACCAAATCAAAGATTATGTGAACACACTGAGTGCACACGTGCCCCTAATTTCACCTCCTAGAATTACAGAAATATGGCCGACTTGCACAGAAGCTCTGAGAACTAGTCACACTGTAAAAACAATTTGCACCACAAACCCATATTACTTTCTATTGCAGGGTTAACGGATTTATGTCAGAGTGCTTAGAAGCTTTCAATACCCTTCTCTTTTTAAATCACCTGAAACACAGCATTATGGGAAACTCCACAGAAACTTCCTTCCACAGTATATTAGACAAAGAATAGGCAAGAAAAGGGTATTTTTTTTTTTGAAACACCAATGCATTTTGTTTGTTAGTAAAAAGTATCCTCTGTCAGAGGCATTTAAGCTAGGATGATGATGAAATTGAGATTAATACTTTGGGAAGCCTTACTGTCAGCTTAATGCCCATAATGAAAAGTAATCAAGTGAATTAGGCATGTTGCTATGCCCTTTTTTCTTTTAAAACCCCATTAAATTTTGCTAAGAACTTATATTCCTTACCAATGCTAGTAACAAAGCATTTTTTAAATGCAAATTGAATTTTAATTTTCATTCTTCATAAACACAGGCTTTATGCCTGTGCTTTGTATTACACCTGCACAAGACTTCAAGTCTGTGATATGTTATGAAAGCATAATAATATAAGGGCCTACCTTTTTCAGGAACCGTACTCCATAGGTAAATATATAAAGGTAAAATGTAAATCTCCACCTGCAAAAGGTACAAGAAATTAACTCTAGGATACCAGGTTTAAATATTTTACAATTCAACAGATGATTTCTTATTTCACCACCAAACCACCACACCCTGGTTGCACTAACAGAAGTTGAAGCAAAATTTTGGTCTGGTCTTCTACAACTTTTGTTATCAAGCATTGTGCTCATTTGCCTACTTTCCCTGGCCTCTAATTAGCTCTCTGAAAACACTTGCTAATTTTATCCAAACACATTTTCAACGATAATTAAGTTTTAAAAGTTTAATGAAAACTAGCAGGACAGTGGAGGAGAGAGGACAATTTACCCATGTTGGAGGAAAGTTCATCTCTCATTAGACACCAGGAAAAAGATAATGAAATTTTATGAAGACTTCAACAGGTGATTTGGGAGTACTGCTTGTCAAACAGACTCTTTAGTAATGAAAAGCGTCATTCACAATGAGCTGAAAATTCACTTGGCAGATTCCAGCACTTCAGACTTGGTTTTAGGGCATTTGCGTCAGACAGATCTGCTGGATACAGATATACAGCCATAACTTACATCTACTTCCCATGCATCCCTTGAGAAAAAAGATCTACATTTTCCCAAATGCACTCAGAATAATTCCTGAGCTTCTGGTTTTTCTCTTCAGATAGAGGGAAAATAAGAACAGGATGCCATAGAAAATAAGAGAAACCACCTGGACATTTAATACAAAATCATCCTCTCCTCTGTCTTTCTCCAGTCTCCAAGAAAAGAAGACAAGACACAGTAACTTCCTATCTTCTGGATCCATTACTCACTTATGAAAGAGCTACTGTAAATCTAAAGAAATAAAATCATAACTTTGTGCAGTATAAATTCTTAGAGGAATTCCTGGTTTGTTTGTTTTTTCCACAAGCATTGGACTGACTGCACACACATACTTAATATAAACACCAGAGAAGTCATATTCATAAGGTTTATAGCAGGATGAGATTTAGCTACTTTAGTGTGAAGCAATGCCACAATGTGAATCACCTTCAATGACATATCTTACAGCACTTACAACTTTCTCTCCACTGGCAAAACTATTAGCTTCCAGTTAATTTGCACTGGAGTGTTTTCAAACATTACTGGAATGGTTACAAAACTGGAAATGTTCCTATGTAAAACAAGGTTAATCCAAACCTTTTTCTTCAAAGCTACTTTTATAAGTACTTAGAGAGACAGTTGTGTCATACAGAAATAATCCTCTGACAATTCGAGGAGAGTGTAAAAATATCAATGAAATGTAAAGTGTGATACTTCAGTTGAACAGAAACTATTTTACACTGTAGTCCCTGTTATGAAAAAGTCTCTGAGTTGTTCCAATTAACTGTAAAATTGCCCTGTGTTTTTTATGTTGATTGTTGATATTATTCCAGTTTCTCATTGATTAAATTATCCAGCTCACCCTTTCCCCTTTCCCCTTCCCGTCGGATAACACCGCTGCTCCATGAGAGGACACCGAGTGTACTCCTGCAAACGACTGGAGCAGATTCTGCAGGCTCCAGGCAATCACCGAACCACGCCGAGCTGCGGCGGTGGCCGGCCCCATAGCGCTGCCCGGCGCGGGGCGTGGCGGGGCGGGCCAGCGCCGGGATGGGTTAGGGCCGGGGACGACAGTGCCGGGCCGAGCCGGCGGCAGTACGGCGGAATGCGGAGGAGGCAGCTGCCGCAGGCGGAAAGCGGTGGGCACACAGGGTCCACGTTTGCGCCTTTTCCCTGCTTCTCCCTCCGTCGGCGCAGGGGCGGCACGGACCAAGGACTTGGGTCGCGCTGGCGGCATGGCCGGAGTGTCCGCGCGCGGGACGTCTCCCGTTCTTCCCCCGCGGCGGTGGGCTGGGGACAGCAGAACCGGTGCCGGGACGGCCGGGGTCGGCGCGGGGAGGCCGTCAGTGCGGCGAGGTGCCGGCACAGGCAGGCGGCGCGGCGCGCGGCGGCAGGGGCAGGCGCGGCAGGAACTGGGCCCAGGGGCCCGGAAACGCTGAGGCGGCGGAGCAGCCCCTAGACGCAACTATTTTGCAATCTGCCGCTGGGCGAGGCCAAGAGAGACGATGTAAATGAGGGGCGCCAGGAACACTGGGTTCCCTCCAGGGGGAGAATACCCCCCAAAACCACCTTGCATGAACATGCATTATCTGGAAAATGCGATAACACGTCCCTCTGAAGAAAGAGTAGAGCTGTCCTCCCATTGAAACTTCAAAACTATGTTACCATAGTTGCAAGAGACTTGAACAGAACCAGGACCCTAGACGTTGAGCCAAAAAAGACAGTCTTGCACCGACACTCGTGAAGAAGGCCCAACTTTGCTGTCCAGCAGAGCTGTATTATACTCGTTGTCTGGTTTGTGTATCTGGAGCAATGATGGATTGTACAATCCTTTAGGCTCCCAAGCCAGAACAGATTTTTTCAATAAAGCATTAAAAAGGAGCTGGTCTCCTTGCCTGTTTTTTTGAGTCTCCATAGCATAGTAGAAATTATTGTATTAAACTGATGTGGTAGAAATAGCAAACCCTCCAAGGGTTTGGTCACTATACATGGCATGCTGTTTTTATGCTGGCACTTTCAAGGTACTGTGAAGATAGAGTACTTGGAGGCAAAACGTCTAGGGTCCTGGTTCTGTTCAAGTAAAAATCATACAGACAAGGACAGAATGTATGTGAGAAATACCTTTAATACAGTGCAGTTATATCCAAGCAAGATTCCTCCAAAGGTGAACTCTCAAATCAATTCTTTTGCAACAAGTACTCTAATATGAATGATGGATTTCAATCTACAGTACATACTTCTTTATGCCTCTATTTGGGTCTCACTGAAGCCCACTGATGAGGAAAAAGTTATGAGCAGTAATACCTATTCACAGTATAGCCCAGTGTCCAAAACATCTCTGCATTTTGGGAACTTGGGCAAAATGTTCTTTTTTTTCTCCACAGGACATCGTAGAAGGACATCTTTCCTAAGTGTGAGGTTATTGAGTCTTATTCCCTGAATTCACAAAGTAGTAATTGATGAAGTGCTGTCTTGAATTTGTCCTAGGTAATAGTCCCAAATCTAATCTTGGAAAGTGCCCCTAGCCTAGGAACAATCTGAATAGTTACAGACCCCAGGAAAGGGAAGGTGCCTAGCCAATGGTATAAAACCTCCTAGTTTTTTTTTAAAAAACAGTGGTATAAAACCTCCAAATCCCTTCCTAATATCCTGCCCTTAAGCATCTCATGCTGACTGTCCACATGTCACTGGGTACTGATGTTGTTTGGTCATAGCTGGTTGTCTTCAACAGAGAAAGCAACTTCTTAAGCAGTAGTAGCAGAGTCCAAGAGACTAGGAAAAGCAAGGCAAGATGTATACTAAAATAATTCTTGCTCCCCTTTTCCCCCAGCAATATTCTCTGCCCTATTAAAGGCATACAAAGGAGGCCACAAGGTGAAGCACTCCATTGTGGGCAACCGCCACACCAATTCCCACTTAACTGAAAGAAGAAAACTGAAGCCTTTCTGCTTTGTGAGAATTTACTTGGTCCTTCAGGCTTCAGACATTCCTTTGATCAGCTGTATAGAGACAAAATTTTAATTACGCATGTAATAAATGAATCTGATTCATGCTAACTAAGCTGTAACAATATTAGCAATACTGTAACCATATCAATAGGAAACAATTGTTATAAAGCAATACAAGGGCATCAAATAGTGAGACAAAACAGATGGACTCTTCCTGCAGATGTTAGCAGAGAGTAGTTAAATGCATGATGCAAATAATTAGGGTCTCAAAATAAGACTTTGGCCCTGAGATGATTCTCAATTTAGGGAGATACAGGATGTAGGATTGAAATAGACACACCCTCCAAGAAGACTTGGGCCTAGGAGTTAGCCAGCTTGGGACAACTCCAGGTACATAGCTTGAATGAGGCCTCTTTATGAAATAATTAGGCTTATTTTTGGGACACATGCTTGATTAGTGCGCATGTACCACTCTCAGGGTCACCCAGTGGACAATGATGAAGAGGAGAGCCTTCATTGGAAATAAGACCCCTGAAAGGGTTGGAAGACCCCTGAATACCACTAGAGCATGCGCAATGCAAGATAGTGACGTCGATTTTAAGTATTGAAAGTAGGAGGAGAATTACAGAAATATTGATCGGTATCAATATGTACCAGCATATAGTATATAAGCATGAATTATGGTGTAAACTGCTTTGTACATGAGGCAGAGTGAGGAGCCCTCCCCGTACCCCGGTTGGTTTTGCTTATGTTTTATACGAACCTAAATTATACTTAAATCACTTGTACATAGCTTGTTCTCCACTTTAATCCCCACAATCTCAATGGACTGCACAAACATGTAGCTTGGCTACGGAATCATTAGTGGGGACTGAAAACTACTTTTTGCTGCAAGGGTTTCTTTTGGCTGTGGAAAGTGTATTCACTGTGAGAGTGCTCAAAGGAGCATTTCTGAGGCAGAGTTTAAACAGTATTAAATGTTTATTTTTTTAAAAATAGGAAGCATCACTAAGCCACATGCTCACTGTGGCTTAAAGTAGTCTATGTTTTATCCTCAAATTGCATTTTTCTGCTCCCCCAAATACATTTCAACAGCCTTCAACTTTCTGATTCAGTCAAGAGAACTTAACCCAATTAATGTTGCTTCTGATGTAGCCAGAGGTATACATTCCTTCTAGATGACTACTGCTAAAGACAAATATTTAGCAGATGTTCGTAAGAAAACAATGGACTCTGAACTTCTGGATCAACTTCTTAATATTTGTGACATTGTCTACTGACCTATTATACCCCAACTTTAAGTTAAAACCAAAACTAAAAACAACAAACATCAACTCTTCTGCCCTAAACCAACAAACAATTCCCCTAGATACACTAATTTTTAGGCAATAAATAATTTAAAAATACAATACAGAGCACTGAAAAATAATGCGTAATCTATCCAATAGCAGCTCTAACAGTACACTCCACTAAATCTTTACTTATTTTCAATCCTGGTACCTAGTCTCATACAAAACTGCAAGTATGACTGTATGGTTGATGGAAGTAGCTCCACTGTTCCAATTTCCTGCCTCCTCAGATTTCTGTAATGATAATTTGCTGCATTTCCACAAAGCCTGACAGGTGCAAGAAGATATAAAAAATGTTAATTAAAAACAATACATAGGTAAATAAATGAATGAATAAAATTTTCTTGCCTCTTTTGTCATTGTATTGCTGTTGAATCAGTTTGGACCATGCAAATGGTAAACAGCTCCTGCACTGTGGTTAAGCAGATGTTATATGAGGAAGAAGGCAGTTATGCACAACTCACTAAGATGTACAAAATAGCAGGTACGATAAATTGAGAACACTGTATTGCTTTACTCTTCAATCTTCTGGATTAAGACTTGACTGTTGCCTGATTTTCTTCTTGGTTGCAGTTTGGATCTGTTATTTAATATTTAGCATTACAGTGTCCCTTGAGACCAGTCATGTCTTAAATCTGTATGCTCAAAATGCAGCTCTGAAAGTCTTAAGAGCAAAATTTAGTAGTGCAGAAAAGAGGAAAGGAAACACAGTTCTAAATTTGGCAATGATGCAGTTTTATAAATAATAAAGTGTTTATATAATTAGGCCCAAAAATATGCATAATACAAAAGGTGTTTTGGTAACTCATGCTAGGTTACATAGTTTCTGTTTAATGGTTATGCAACTCTTCTCTTCTGAGTACTTTGAAGGCTCCGCCTCCGCCCCTCTTGGAGGACTGAATCTCGGTGCTAACCTCCGCTCTCACCTCTGCAGCGGCCCCATCAAAACCCTTCGCGGCTGCGGTCCCCTTACTACTCAAGAAACTTTTTCCTCTTAAAGGAAAAGCACCATATCAAGATACCAGAGCATCTATACACCTTTAACATTCATTATCACTAACCGTGTCCCTGGCCTGGGACACCAATACTTGCAAAGCCTTTTGTTGCTTTTCATATATTAAATTCCTAAGGTTGTTTCTAAGAGAGAGGCTCATCTTCTCCCTAATAATATGTCATGGTTTGACACCGGCCAAAGGCCAGTGCACCCATGAAAATATATTTTTTTCAATTTCTGCTGTGAGGTAGGACCAAAAAAGGAGCACAGTCACTCAACTTAAAGCATAGAGAAGAAACTTTATTAACTAACACTAAAAGAAGAAAAAAAAACAGAAACCAGAAGGAAACTTTCAAAACATCCATCCTCCCCTTATCTACGGTTCACTCTCCCACTAAAACCACATGAAAAGACAAAACCTAGGACTTTCAGTCAATCTACCCCTTGAACAATCATTTCTTCAACCTAACAGGAAGAGCAGAGTCTCTCCTGCTTTGCCATATGTTCCCCCACAAGAATACTAGTCCTCTTGTGGCTCACAAATGGCTCGCCCGTGTCTTGCCATTGTGCAACGTCGCCCCCCATGAGACAGTCCTCTCACAACTGCCCATGGGCTGTATCAGCTTTTAGGGTGCAGTTTAAGAA
>VXBU01018267.1:489479-503691 GCA_013400315.1 Bombycilla garrulus | reverse complement strand
ATAAATATAAATATAAATATACAGCATAACAGACTGATAATCTTATTGTAAATGCTGTAAATCTGAACAAGGACACAAATGTTAAGAGTGAGCTGTAATTAGCGGTATTTCCACATTAGTTCATTTGACAGCCAGATCCAGATGTTCCGGTTGATCAGCCTTTTGTCTGTCCTAATAGGGCACCTGTAGCAGCATTTTTTTCCAGAGAAACCAACCTCAGCTGGTTTCAGCACAAATCTCTTCAAGTAAGAGGTCATTATTTCAGTTTGTTGTCATAAGGTCAGTAAATCAAGATATTAGATTACTGCTAAAACTGAGTTTCTAACATTGACACTAAAACTGTAGATGTCTCATTAGCTGAAATTCAATTAATGCAATTCCTTTTCAAAATTAAGACCTTTCAAAGCTTTTTCTTTCCAGTTGCATTCTCATACAGAAAGAAAAGTCTGGAAAGAATTGCACAAGAGAAACTGTCTTAAAAGACTGAAGTATTTCTTTGCACATAACTTCATAAATGCATTTTAAAAAACATAATCTATGTTCCATAGACAGTAATGAATTTGACTCTACCTTGACAGGTTTACCAAACAAAAAATTTTTAAATTTTGCACTGAAACTTTTTTCCCCAACAGAGTCACAGTCACCCTAACTTGTGCTGTGGGTGAGACTCAGAACTGCTCTCCTCATTCCTCTTCTGTTATCCAAGCCAGCAATAAAGATCATTAGCCAATGCAGGAGCAGGTGCAGAATCTGCTCTTGCTCTACACTTTGCTCTAACAGTGAACCACAGATAACTTTTAGGTGGGTTATCCTTGCTTGTGCTTTCCATGGGGAGCTATTACTTACATCCCTGTCAGCATTCCCAAATTCCTTTCCTACTCACCAATTCATGACACTTAAATTCAAGAAGTTCTTATGCCTAAAATACTTGATTTTGTATTATTAAATTGTATTAATTTTTTGAGTACTCAAATCCTGAGTTTATCTTATTTTTCTTACGGGGTAATCCAGTCCTCTAATATACTAAAAGATTTTCTGAACTCTGTGTTATCTACAGCCTTTAATATGAAGAGACATGAATGAGATAGGATTAATTGCAAGACTCATTTTTGAAGAGCATGACTAATAATGCTTTTAGAGTATAACAGTTTACAGGGCTCTCTTTGGTCAGCTTCTGATCCAATTTATGCTTTCTCTACTGATCCCAGTAGTTTTTACAACCCCTTATGGACACTGTATCCACTCATTTATAGAAATTTACATTCGACCTACTTCACTTCCAGTAATACATACTTAAATTTATCAAAAACCCTCACATTACTAAAGTGTCATCAGAACATAACAACATTTATTCCTAAAAATTAAGGTGGAAGACTATTTTCTGAAAACATAATTTTCCTTCATAAGTTTGGACAATTTCTTTACTCTATCAAGCAAGCACAATTCACTGAAAAAATACTGAAATTGCATATAAGGTGGTTATACACCAATTCTGCTGAAAAGGATCTTAGAAGGTAAGTGGGAAGGAAAGGGAATATTTTTAGTAGGTCATAAGATACAAACATAAACCACCTATGATATGTGTTGTAGAGAGGGAATTCCTCATATGAGGATACTGAGTCAGGCCCACAGCCCACAGACAGATGAAGGTCCTCTCTCATGAGTCTCAGTATTGCAAAACCTCACATGGATCCGGTTTTAAGCTTCCTAAACCAGATGCAGGTCAAATAAGAACAGTCAAGAGACTGTTCCAATACCAAGCACTACCAGAACAAAACACCTGAAAAGGCACAATAATAAACCAGAAAGAATTCAGGTTACTTCATACAATACTGCAGAAATTGAATGTATTACAGTTTTCAAGCACTTTGAAACACAATTTTTATCAATATACAGCTGATAGAATGCTCACTAATACATTAGTAAGGCATTACATCTATTACATATTAGATTGAGTTTTTTTTATAACAGTAAGCATGAGTGCAACACACTCACAGACCCTGCCCTGGCAGAAGAAAGCACTTCTGGGAAAGGGATGGCAAGTACAAAACATAGTAAAGTGGTCAGGGAAGGACCTAGTTCAAATTTAGGACTATATATTTGTCCCTGAGATAAATTTTTAACTACCTGTTCTACAAAGAGGGTATATACTTGTATATACTTTGAAACAATATTCAATAAAAGGGATCACCTGACAGTGGGAGCTATAAAACACATTATGCTGTATCAACCAGTAACTTCTTTCCTCCTTCATCCCAATACCATATTTTATTAAATCCATTGTTCAGGTTTTCTGGCACCTACTTGCATGAGCTGATAGATTCCTGCTTTCCCAGTCTTCCCGTTCTCCTACCCCTTTTGGAATTTTCTGGGGGCTTTTTCTGCTTCTATTTATTTTTCTTGCACTCGAAACAAATTATAAATATTTGATGCAAAATGTAACAAAATATATCAGAATATTTGAAGTTGGCTAAGAGCAGCAGTGCCAAGGAGGATTGATAATACCCACAAATATTTGACTCATTTCAAGTAAAACATGAGGTGTTGGGTTTGTCTTGCTTGCTGTCAATTAACTGTTTTTCATTAAAAAAGCAGAAGAGAGATAAACCTAAAATACAGAGGGATGCTTGCTTTTGGACAAATCTAAAATTATTTTTTGCCCTTGAGCAGAGCCAAGTTTCCCTAACTAAAATATTTTTAGATGCCCATTATTATTTTTTCCAGCTTACAAATTTGTTACATTCAAAGCACCTACAAGAACAGAGGAAGGGCAAGAATGTGTTTTAGGAAAAAAGAAAAAGCCATGTTTAATAAACTTTAAACATTAGGCTTACAAATTGTGCCAGCAACGTTCCATTATCTTGTTTCGATAAATGCCAAACAGAGCCCGGGAAATTAAAAGAAGCTTCATGCTGCAGTGACAAAACTAAGATAGGTTTTGGTGTACCTATCAGTCAGTTGAAATGCAGACATTAACATACTAACTTTGTGGATCCTTGAATGACATAAGTGTCAAGATGAAAGCAGCTGACTCAAATACAATCTGAATTAGACAGAAGTGGAAAAGGAAACGGGGAAGAACTTTGAGGAACCAACAGATACAAGTTCACTTTCTTTATTACTTTTTTTTTCAAGACAACACCATGACAGGATTTAAATCCTAAATGCATATAATCCCAAATGACAACACTGCACACCACTGGCTCTGCAGCTATGATATTGTCTGTGTCACCAGTCTTGCTCCTCACCATGCTCTACCTTGCCTCTCTTTCCCCTCATCACCAGCAGAACACTTCTCAAGGTGCAGTGTGAGTTTCATCTGAGAGTTCTTCCACTCCAAGTGTCAGGACAGGGAAGGACTAGAGACAGGCTGTGCTTCCCAACGTCTCCACTGAGCTGAAACGTTTCTCACGTGCCATAACATGAACCTGCTCATGCAGCAGGGTAGGCGAGGAGGGGACTGAGGGTCTGCATCTCAAGGTGACTGGACAGGGGGCAGCAAACCTCAGCATCAGTTGGTTCTCAAGATGAAATTCCACAAAGAAGCTCTTAACATCCCCTTCTCCTCACACAGAGCCAGACTGTCCACTGAGCAGGAATGAGGAGGGTGGGGAAAGGTGACTGTCATCTAAAAGGTGCTGCTGGTAGCGTGACTTGTTTTTTGAATTATCAGCAACAGTGAATACAGAAAAATCCATTAATCTGAGCACCCTGCTACCAACCAGAACAAAACTCTCCCCTTCTAGATGTGCTCCCCACCCCAGATGGTAACACTGTACCATTACCTGACAGAACCTGCATGAGCTGCCCAAAAGGAACACCACTCAAAGGGTTCATTTATAAGGCAGTAAAACATTACTGAACACAGACTGCTGTATTTCACAGCACATCATCTTTGGACTACTTCAAAAGAAAAACATCAATTTTCTGAAGCTTCTGGTGTGCTCAACCACCTCCTTGGAGACAATCTCATTTCTTAGAACCCACCTAAAAATTTCAGGATCAAAAGGACTGTTCCAGATGACATGGCCTGAGGTATAATGTGAAACTAAAGACTGGAAGTACTTCCAACAGAACCCTGCATGATCAGGGTTGGTCACTTCTGCGGTAGCTAGCATCAGAAAATTGAGTGTTTTGAAGGAGAGGATATGCTTTACACTGCATGAATTGAATTGAAGAAAATTAACCAAACAACTCCATTATTTGAAGACTATTTTCAAATTTTCATCACAATATAAGAACAGGAGATTGTGCTTAACATTTGGTTGACCTCTGAGGAAAAATCCACTGGCGAATATCTCACTAACAGCCTTTGCACAGAGCGCAGCATGCAAAATAACATGAATAGAGGTTGAGAAAAAAGATAAACATTACACTGTTTTGGAATACTGAATGTAAATACATCATTTTCAAATGAAACTGTCAAACATCTTGTTGTGGTGGTAAAAACCAAATCACTATGCAAAATGATAATACAAGAAAAGTCAATTGTATGTTTCTAATAATAAATGCTCTTGTGGCTTTTGAAGTCACAAAAAAACCCTTGGCTGAATTGAAGCATTGATTTCTGTAGTTATTTATGTGCAGTTCCTATTAGAATTCTATTGAATTCCTTGAATGGTGAATGGAAGTGCTTTTGAAAACACACACAAAAACTGTTAAACAAGGGACAAAATAAATGGAGAGTGTTGCATTGCCAAAAAGTTTCAAAAAGTCAACAGAACATTTCAACATTTTTTTGAAGTGCAAGCATGTATGACACGGCTCGACAGAGTAAGTCAAATACAAAAACAATATTCAAAATTCATTTCCTCATCACTTCTGAAGAGGAAGTATAAACACTGGTATTTGTTTCTCAGACATTATTTCTAAATAACTTGAAATGCTCTTCAAATATAATCTACAGTAAAACAGTTTTATTTACAGAATTTTAAAATGCTATCACTCCATCTTTTTTGTCCACTATAAACCAAATATGATGACATTTTACTTACTATGCATACAGATATATCCAAAGTGTACAATATATGTTAATTATGCTAAGTAAAGAAGGATATTCATACACTGCCAAAAGAAAAGGTTTCACTGTGGGTTTTTCTGAGTACTAACAAGAGACATTTAAGTCTGGAGAGCAGATTTTTAGAATGTAGCTTTCTGTTTACAGCAGAAAAATAACAACATTAATAAGTTTATCTTCAGAACTTCTGTATCAGTCTATTTTTATTTTAAAAGAACCCACATTTGTTTTCTCATGGAAAGTAATGAGCACTTCTAAAATAATCTTACCACAGAGTGTTCTTCAACAACTTAAGTAGTATCTTATTTTGAAGCAATTTAAAATCCTTATTATAGCACTACTCAATACATATAATTTTTTTTTCCATTTTTCCTAATTACTCATGGCACACTCATTCTGCTGAACTACGGCAGCTTCTTTGAATCTGCAGTTACACATCTGTGTCCCTAACACGATGACATGAGTTGCTATCACACACTCCTGTCCGATGGGGGACGGATCTCTGGCCACACAACACATCCCAGATTATTACAGACAACTCCTGGAGCACACACAATTATCATGGCACACCACAACACAAAATATATTCAAGTGAGTATGAAAAAAAAAGGAAAAAGGCTTTTGCAGATACCAGAGTAGCTACAATCATTTCTCACAACAGAATGAATCTGTTTGTCTGGCAAACAAAGGAAAAAAATACTGTAAAGAGGTGGATTGGAAAATGCTTACATCAATGTAACTTAGAAATAGAAAACGGAGATTTGACAAAGTAGCTTTAATGGCAACATAAGTTTTATTCAAAGGTGGCTGAACATGAGCTGAAGTTTCAGGTGGTAATCAGGTTTCTCCTTCAAGCTATTCTCATATACATTTCATTAGTATAATTTCTACAAAGCACTTTTATTTCTGTTTTCTCAGGACTGTGTATGTGCTTCCAATGCCAAAGAAGTTATTATCTACATCCCCCTTATTCAGAGAAGGGTGCTTTTTATGGAAATCCTGCGGAAAGCATCCAGCATTAATGAGATCCCATATAGCTTTCCTGTAAAAGGAGAGAGAACATATGTAACTGGGGAGGGGACAGCACCACGATCATTAAAAGACGGCAATGCTTCTGCTAGTAACTACAACCCAGTCTTTTAATTGCTTACTTCAGTTTTATTAAATAGCTTACAGCTATCTAGAGAATTTCTAATCTTTCATTTAATTAATCTCAAGAATGAAGTTCTCCTGCAGGAATTTCCTCTTGGAGGACTTTTTGTCACAAGTTCATTTTCAATCTATTCTCTAGTCTGCTACTGAGGAATTCTGTTCTAAGTGTAACTGTATATATACACCCATAGTGGTTACTCACACCTCATTTTCTTACTGTATGTCTCTCAATCTTTCATGTGGCATGCTTTTGAAAGCAGGGATATTTTAATTAATAACTTTATTATGTCTGTTATTCAATTCAATACAATTTACTTCACTATTGCAAAGATGGAAAATAATCCAGTTTCTGCAAGCATGGGGATTTTGGAAACTCAAAACCAGGTTTACCAAAAGAACCCAGGGAACATCCACCACCTGCATCCCTCCCCAGGCACACACTCACATGGTGACTTCCCCAAGCAGATCCAGGAACTGTAGAACCAAATACTCAAATCCATACTGTGAGAAAAGGGAAGACACAGCATCACCAATACTGTAAGTCTCTTAAGTAATAGCAAACCTATTAAGTGAAGATGCAAAAAAAAATTGTAACCACATTACACCACCCAGGAAAGCAAAGCAAAAGTAATGCCTTCCCAACAACAAACTCCAAAATTATTCCCTTAGTCCAAATTTGAATACCTGAAGGTTTAAAAAATTCAAGCCACTTCCAGCCTGAGTAGTTTACAAACCTGACTTACATAATATATTTTAGTGTATCATACAATGAAAGGAGAAACAAAATATTAATTAGGGAAGGGTTAAGAAAAGTGAATAACTTTTGCCACCATTAATGTTCTGTCCCTCCTCACCCAGCTGCATGTACAGCAAACTTGAGAAGAGGTGACAGAATCACAAGTAGCAGCAATTCTATCAGCCCTTAGAACTGAAGAATCTAAACCAGTAGTCTTATTTAAACTCACAGGAAACAAGTAAAAAAAAAATTCAAATAATTTGGAGGTAAGAATGTCACAACAGAACCATCTGGTGTATTTGTTCCATTGTAATAACACTTCTGCATTTCAGTTTCTCCCTCCTGTGCTTGTGTGTACCACAGTTATTTCAGCACAAACTTCACAACAGGTCATGAGATTTGTTGACGTTATAAAAAATTATTTACCTTTCCTTTTTCATTATGTTTACCAGAGCTCTACACACTTTAAAATCCTTGCAGGGCAGCTATCCTTTTCCTCTTTCCCCTCTTCTCTATCCTGACTTAGACAAAGATGACACACCCCTCCAGTTTTAGAGGCAGACACATTGCAGTCTTTCAAAACCTTCTTTTCATAAACATTACATCCTTCCAAATATTAAAGAGATCTGCTCCATGGAAAGCAGGTGCCCTTGGATGAGCTAACAGGATGCACTTCCTTCTTACAGACTCAACACACAAGCCTAAAACATAGTAAGTGGGGAATTACTTGTAGATTAGGATTCCCAAGACTCTTCCATAGCCTCATTCGCACTCAAGTACTAAAAACAGACTGTGGCACCAATCCTAACTGCAGCCTGCCTCCCAAAAAAAGGCAAGAGCCTCTTGCAAGGTAAGTCTTAATAGCAGCTCACAGTTCGGAGGTTACAGGCCACAGATTTAAAACTCAAATGCCAAGTTCCATAAAATTTTATTTTTAAGTCAAACAAAGTGATACAAATCCTTTCTCCAAAAGTAAAGCTTTTCTAAATAGGGGCACTCTGTAAATTCAGGAAAACATTTTAAGAGCAGTACTGAGCCTATAGGTAGTTAAGGGACACAATACAAAACTGGCATATGCAGTGCACACACACAGTTCACATGGGAAAAAGCAACTTACAATGCAACACATCACTGGACATCAGCATTGGTCATCTTTAACCCTATTTACACATCAAAAGACAAAAATATGTCTCACTTTTTCAGATGATACTAAAAGCTTGTTACATGTATCAAGACAGACAAATGCAAAGTGACATATGCTAATTTTAACTCTCTAAAGCAAATTTTCCATGGGAAGACTGCAGGTTTTTTCCCAAAAAAAAAAACATCTCTGAATTCACTGACAAGGTTAATGGAAAAACAAACCCAGTTTTATTATGTGATCTTCCTTCTAAATTGTCTTTTTTTAAAGCAAAAGTATTGAATCATAGCTGTAAAATCTGAGAAGTACTTTTTCTTCTGTACCAAGAGAAATACATCACATTTTGGATTATTTTTTTCAGAAAATCAAATCAGTTATAAGAGCTTCAATCACAATTAACATAGTTTGCAACTTAATGGCTTAGGAAAATATAAGGAAAAGCACCATCAAGAAATTATCTTTTGGCTCAGATAAAAAAACTGTGCTAAGCTGGAAGTTCAGAGAGCATTAATAGCAATAACTGTTCTTCCACTGACTGATATCTTTTCCATGTGCTCTTACTGAACATGTGGGAATTTTTCTACCTGAAAGACAGGAACTAACAACATTTCTAGTTCTATTCAAGCCTGAACTAAGTATGAAGTTACTTCAGCTCTGTATCTGTTGGCACATACAAGAGAGCACAACTTCTGGTGTGTCACACTTGAATCTCTCCTTTTAAAAGCACAGCTTTGCAGTGTTATCAAATCCATTTGCTGGACTCTTTTGCAAATAGCACCTTCCACTGTGACTAGAAAACACAGAAATCCTGCTTGTTGACCTCCTCCAAGACAAAGTATGCCAGCACATCTCCGAGACAAAGGAGCCACAGCAGGCTCTTTTACCAGCTGCTGCTTTGCTTACATGGACAGTGATCTGCTGCAGATGCAGTTTCAGGTTTTAAACCTGACCAATGCCATAAAAAAGCAAACTACTTAACTGAGAATTCTTTTCTCATCTAAGAAAACACCACTCATGTAACTTCCATTGCGCTCAACAATGACACAAGTTTCAGAGCAGTACTGATATAATTTGTTTCTCATTCCTGGCTTTTGCAGCAGACACAAAACATTCTTTGGAGGTTTGGATGGTTGGGTTTTTGGGCAGGCGGGTGGTTTGTAGGTCAGAGATGTTGGTACACAAAAGCAAAAAAACTGGCCAAAGGACTCAGGAAAAGCTAAAGTACACTCAGCTGTCTTAAAAGTTAATATCCCTTTGGAGACAAAATGAGGATCATTTGCTTAACCCAAGCACAGTTAACAGCACAAAACCAAATCAATTAAAATCAATTGTTACTCCTAACAAACACCAGAAAAGAGCTTACACTTAGTTTTTTTTTTTCAATTAGCTTATTACAACTATCAAAAAAAAAAAAAAATAGCAATATCACACAGAACTCAATCACTTCAGACTTAAACTGATGGTTTCCAAGAAAAAAGCACCAGTCAGAACAAGGTTTTGACTAGCATATATTTAGCAATTTTTAATTTAAAGTCCAAAACCCAGGTCAATAAGAGAATTGAGTACATCCTCCTTAAATCCAATCTACATCATTCTAATTAAAAAAAAATTTCCAAGTATGAATATGAAAATGTTCATCTTTAGCAGCACTACATCTGACCGTCATTTGAAGATCTGGGCTTTTGGTCATGCAGAATAATTCAGTTATTATTTTCTAATCTAGTTACCTGAAAAAGGTAAGAAATACCCAGAAAGGCAATGTAAGAACACACATGCCATAAGAAGCAGATTGTCCATTTCTTCCTCATCAATCTTAGTGTCACACTGAAAACTGTGAAGTGGCAATGAAGAACTCACTTCACACCCCAATCAGTGAAAATATTTCCCAGAGCATTCTTCATTACAGACCATTAATACTCACATTTAAAAGACTGTTTATTTTTAAATGGATATTAGCCACTTCCCCCTTCCTCATGTAGAGATGGCAGTGTCTCATAAACCACACAAGTGGAATTGCATTTATCATCCAATAGTCACAGTAAACTTGTCCAAGAGGTAATTGCAGTGTGAGACAAAGCAGTGTGCCAAGAGAGGTCTAACTGCATCACCCTACAAAGACTTTTTTTGAAGGTGCATAAGCTGAGAAAGGAGAAACTGGTTCAATTCTCACATTTCACAGAGAAATTCATCAAGTTATGTTCGTCTGATCTACTGAGACTCTCTGTGACCACCAGCTGTAACATTCTGTGGCATGTACTGGGACACTGCACACAACCACTCAGTGCGCTGTTCACCAGATTCTTTTAACCTACACATCTGGACATTGAATTCTGGTGTGTCAGCACATCAATAAAACTTCTGTGAACACTTTAACTACTATAAATTTGAAGTAATTGATTTTGTAAGTGGCAAACAGCAATAGTTTTCTAATAATTCTGAAGTTCTCCAAAATAAAGATGGAGATTTCAAATATGTATCTGCATATATAATACTATAATTATATCTATGTACATGGACTTTAAAAGAATTCCAAAATTTTAGATATTAAGGATTTTCAAAAGCCTAGAGAAATTGTTTTTGTGCTACTTCAGTGGATTACAAGTCCTGAAGGAAAAACAGCCTCTGTTCCCAAACAAGCATAAATGAACAGCTGGTCCAGACAGCAAAGACCTGCTGTTGTACTACGAGCGCACTACTGAGCTCCTAAGGTTTTGTCTCCTGCTTACGCCATTCTCCTCTCCCTTTGCTCTTCCACCTTCACAGTTCCTTCTTTTCCCCATGAACAATTCTATATTATATACATACACAAACCACTTTTACAGTTATTTAGGTTGGAGGACGTTAAAACCCAAGAGAATTTAGTCTGGCCATTTTACGAAAAGAGACAGCACCAGGCAAAAAATGTGGTATTAAAAAAAAAAAAAAAAGAAAATCACAGTTAACCATCTGCTGAAAGAGTCTCTTGTTTGACCATTTTATAATTGGTGAGAATGAAAGTGAGGTGACACAGAAACAGGATGTGAAGGCATGGGATTCATATGATCTTGCACCAATTTTAAACTCAGACTGGGGGAGGGGAGGAGCAAGGTTCAATCACAATGAATCAGAGGATCAAACTATTGGTAGTAAGAAGACCCAAGAAGACAAACCACCGAAATGTGCCATTTATCAGTTTAAGGAAAATAGTCTAACAAAAATACGCATGCCTACTGTTTGTTTTAATTAAAGTGTTGACCAGATGAAAAGTTAAAACAATATTCAATCCACTGTAATTTTCAGAAAACATTTACCCAACCCATTGACTACGCCCAAGGTCTAAACTGCCCTGAGCAGGCTGTTCTTTTTCCCACATGGCTGACCCATCCTGGCCACCTTCCCCTCCAGTGTAACTGTGCTCAGCTCTCACAACAGCCTGCAGAGCGTGCATCCCACTTGCTATACGTGCACATAAACCAGTGCACAGAACTCCCATGTATACTCAACAAAATCCTTCTAAAGTAACAACCATAAATAATGATCCAGTGAAATGGGACCCCCACATGCTGCTCAGGACCTTTCAGCGTGCTCCTACAATATGAAAGCAATCTTTAAAAGTCCCTTTATCCCCGAGTCATCGCGTCAGCCACTATTGTATCAGTCTGCCGGCCCCGGAGCTCTGCACGCCCAGAAGCCTCTATGACATCACACAAACACAACCAAACATTCACACACGGCCAATGGCCACACAAATACAGGCCTGATGCCTACCGAACCAATGGCTGAGCTCAATTCCTGCAGCAACTTTTGTGCAGGTGGATCCATCTGCCCAAACATCGACCACGGCAGGATCCAAGCCCAAATGATGGACCCCGAGTATGAACTCTCCATGTATCTCAAATATGCTAATGGCAGTGACATGTAAATAGAACTACACTGACTCTGCTCACTAACAGAGAGCTCATCCACTTCACAGACCCATCAGCATTACTTCTAAGACTACAGGATTTTGGTTTTTATTCATGCTTCAAAAATATAGCTGCTAATAATTAATTAACTCAAGTCACAGAAAACCAGTATTGGCTGAACTTTCCTGCTGCTATAGTGTGAGTGTACCCAACCCTGAAAGTATTTTTAGCAAGGGTGTTCAATCAATACTGTTATGTACAACCTAAATTAGACATTAACAGGACATTGGAACTGTAAGGCGTGGCAACAAATAATACATTCCATGGACAATTTTGCTGAACAAGAAGTAACCATCGAGGTGAACACTAAATAGGTAAATCTGATTCCAAACAAATTTAACTGCATACATAAGGTTAAACACACTGAAAGGCAAAATTATTTAATACATTTCTGCTTGTGAGGAAAATGCATTTGTATTTCAATGTTCAATCTGACTTAAAAAAACTCAAAATCACACACATAATCTAAAACTACAAAGAAATTGTAATGACAACAAAATTACAGCAAAAAAATCAGACCAACAGTACATTTCTGAGTTTATAAACTTGCCTGGGAAACATATTGACACACACGTACGTATTTGTAAGCTTATCACCCAGAATCATATTTTATCAACATGCTGCAAGCCAGAGTCATGCCAATATGTAAAAACAACTTTTTAGGTCAGTGAAGCAAGAAATCCATTGTCAAGAAAATGGCATCTGTAAGATTACAATACTGAATATATTATGTTCAAGCAATGAACTGGAAAACTTTCCTACAACATACGTATCTAATAAAAAATGGGTTCACCGATTCTAATGTAACTCATTCCTGTATTCCTGCAACGCACATTTACAATGTGACAAGTACACAATGTCTGCACGCGTGTGAACACGTCGGTGGCTCCCAACATTACAGAGCACTTATTTGCCAAAACAAGCAGGCAAACGTGCACTCACAAAACCCCCTCACCACTGAACTCTGAGTTTGGCTCAGGGCAAGAGAAATGCCCCGTGGGTGAGCAAATGTACGTGCACTCTGCAGTCTAACAATTATTCTTCAGCCGAGATCCATTAGCACTTCTGTAATACACAAATCACACAAATATTTTCTGTCTCACAGTTCAAAAAATTGTAACAGCTTGGCCACACTGAAGTCCTGGATGGGTACAAACAGCAGCATAAAGTTAATTCATGTGTGTTTTACATCTGAACGATGTATATCCTTCGAACAGACCAGAGGTGGGAACATTTCACGTACACTGGCAGCTATCTCGTTTTAGCTACTAGCTCTTGGAGATTTTTGAAAGGAAAAAGACGTTATGCCTCTTCCAGCCGATGCTGCAACAGCATGCACGAGTTAACCCACCACCAGGTACACGGAAAGCCTCTGTCGCATATAGACACAGCGATTATACAAGCCTTCTGCTCGAGGGAGACACTAAAAATGTACCAGAGGAATGCAACGACAGCACTCAAACCTATTTTCCCTGCCCATAACCAGGGCAACGCGCACATGTGCCTAGAAAGCACAGGATCGCAAAGTTTTTTATTAAACACGCTAAAATAAAAATCAATTTCAGGCGTTCGGCAGAGTTCACCGCATTTTAGAGACCCCCACCTGCCCCCGCAGCTCCTTCCCCTCGAGGCTGTTTAGGGCCCCCCTCCGCAGCCCCTCGCCAGAGGGGAATGGGCTCTCCCGTTTTTTCGGAGGGGGGAACCGGAGGGAGAGCGCGCACACACGCCCCCCTTCACCCCAAAAGGGCTCGGGGCAGAGTCGCTCTCAGCCCGCGGCGACCTGAGCGCGAAGTTGCGGGAGGGGGAGCGGCGCGGGTGCGGGGGGGGTGTCACAACACAGAGACGCGGCTCGCAGCCCCCCTCGTTCCCCCAGCCCGGAGCCACGAGCGCGCCGGCGGCCGCCTTTACCTTCATGTAACATCCACGTCCTGGTTCCAGACGGAGCGGGGAGCGCGGAGGGAAGAGGCGCGGGGGTTGCGCGCTCGCGCCGCTGCCGCCCCGCACGACCCCCAACCNAGCGCCGCATCGTACTGCAGCGGCCGGGCCGAGGGAGCGCGGGGAGGAGAGGGGGGAAAAGAGCTGGGGGAGAAGAGGACGGAGGAACCCCGGGGGGAAGGCGGAGGACACCCCCACCCTCCGGCCTCTCCTTCCCCCCTCTCCTCACAGCGACCGGCCGGAGGGGCCGCACGGGCCGGTGCCCTCCCTCACGGGGGGCGGCACTG
>VXBU01018267.1:369979-488203 GCA_013400315.1 Bombycilla garrulus | reverse complement strand
TTCGCACGGACCGGCGGCTGCCCCGCGGGCGGCCCCGGCCAGGAGGCAAAGGGGGCCGAGGAGAAGTGGAGCGGTGCGGCGCTGCGGAGGCGCCTTCCCTGCCGGCGAGCGAGCGAGCGCCCGTGGGGGAAGAGGGGGGAGGACCTGCAGCCTCCTCCCCTCATCGCCGCCCTCCCGCCCGCCTCACGCGGGCAGCATAGCAACCAACATGGCGGCTGCGCAGTCACCCGGCGGCGGGCAGGAGGCGGCCCCCGAGAGCTCGCGAGAGCCGAAGGGGGCGGGCGCGGTGCTCTCCTTTCTATTGGTCCGTCGTGTGTCCATAAAAGGGAGGAGGCAGGACCGAGAATGCATCTGGCGGTCTGATTGGCTAGGCTTACCATGGCTGGCGGCAGCGGTGAGCACGGATTGGTCATCTGAGCCGTCACTCACGCCCGTCACTCACGCCTGTGGCGGTGCGCTGAGGCGGGCGGCCCTCAGGGGTGGTCCCTGCCGCTCCCTGGTTCCCGCTGCTGTCCCGCCGCGCTCACCTCGCCCGTGGGACGGGGTCCTGCGGAGGGAGGTTGTGACCGTGGGAGCCGCAGGGTACTCTTCAGACCCTCTCCGTTCGGAGGAAAAAATGAGCCGCAGAGGAGCAGTGGGGGTGTCTTAATGTCGTAACCCTCCGTCTTGGTCACATGGCCACTCGGCCTCACCCTGCGAATGTCCCAGAGGGTCATTACTGCCGGAGCTTTACAGAGTGAGAGATGTGTTGTGCCTCTTGGCCGCATTAAGATTTTAATATGTGGCCCATGGGAAGGTCTGCGTTCAAAGACCTGGTTTAACACTACCCGGTCCTTTGATGTACTTGTACTGTGTATGAAAGGGTTTGGTTAAAAATGTCTTTAATGTCCACTTATTAAAATACAGCCTCTCACAACAAGCTCTTTACCTAATAACAGACATATAGAATTATTTAGGCTGGGAAAGACCCTTAAGATTACTGAGTCCAATGTTTGGGAATGAGTTCTTGGATTTCACAATTAAATTCCTAACCATAGCAAGATGCGGAGTAATACTGAAGGAGTTTGCATGTTCTCTTCTAATTGGAAAGCTTTCTAAAATCTCATTCGTTTGATGTTTGCAAACCTTATATACAATTCTAGCCTAAATTGTTCTTGTGCCAGTTTTGTTCTAATTCTTAAATAGTCCTTCCCTCTTAGCAGTGTTTTCCCCCAATTACTTTTAATAAAGCAGTCGTACACCCTCCATGTTAATGGGCTAAATAATCCAAGGCCTTGTAATCTCTCCCATTTCCTGAGTGAGTTTTAGGATATATAGGATACTCTACATGACTTCTTTCATGAGTAAGTTGAATCAGGGGTGAGAAGACTGAATTTGGGGAAAGCAGTCAAGCAGAAATTTCAGATCACAATCTCTGGAGCACTTTTAAATAACAGACTTCTTAATGATAATAAGTAGAAAACAGTTATAAATTGCTGAGATTTACACTTTATTAATGGACGTCTAAAAGAGGGCAAAGCTTGAAATGTAAATGATTCCCCTGGATTGAACAATTTCTAGACTGATGATTTCATAAAGCCCCGAAATAATACACACAGCATCAGTAATGCCATTCCTTACTGCATTCCTGTTTCTCCAGCTCTTCCTGAACATCTCTGTAGTTGCTTTCACAGGCTGACTGTGGTGCAAGTAGAGACATCCAGCAACTGCATCCTGCATTTGTGAGTTGTTGCCAGCCTCTCGAGCAGGGCATATGTTCTTCTATGCATTAAAGGCATCCTTGGCTGCAGAGTTGTCTTGGTTTCCTGATAATTCTCTTTCAGATCAAGTTGAATTTAGTCACAAATTGCCCACATACATTTAAATCCATTTGCACTTAAGATTCCAATTCTGCCTCTCACATTTTCATATCATTTTCTTGTGCATGGTCTGTGTTAAACATACAGTTATGTTCAATCTGAGAGGAGCAATAATTAATACATTACTTTCAACAGAGTGTGTGATGGATGAGCAGCCCCAACCATTCAATGTGGTGATCATAGAATTACACAACATCATTTTGGCAAATGTAACCTTGCAGTGTTACAAAGGGATTTGTTTTGCTCATCTAACACTAAATTTGTGACACATACAGATCTTATATATCCTTATCCTGCAAAGTTAATTCTTTGCAACACATTGTCTTTTCTGAATGTTGTTGTTTACAGAAGACTTGATTCAAAGCCCTAAATCCAGGCAGTGGAAGATTCCCACCATGTGCAGAGTACTTCAGGTCAGGCCCACATTGCAAGAGCACTAAACAGATATTGAGACAAAGTTCTCCAGCTCATGCTCTTACAACAGCAGTGGAGCAAAATTGCAGTGCAGGATGTTTGAGTGCAGATATTGCTCACACCTTACAATGTAAAATTCAGCAAAAAACTTACTTTGGAGAATTCTGAGTTACATGTTATATACCCTGAGCAATCACTTCCCAAAATAATGAATGAAAGACAAAGCAAACTGAAATGTCACTTTGTCATTATTTACTTGAAAGAGCACATTCCTTTCTCATGTAAAAAGTGCATTCAGCTCAGTTCTCTTTCAGGAGCAGGGCTCTTTCATATAACAGCAAATTTCTGGCTGTTGTCTGCCTGTGTATATAAGTAATGAAAGCTGTGTTTTGTGAAGCTATTTTGCATAGCAAGAGTTTAATTTTCCAACCAGTGCATGGGGATTTATCTGTACTCTGGTGATGCATTTTGGGCAGGATATGTTATCTCATGGCTTGTCGTGTCCTGCTGGTAGAACACCAGTATCTTAAACCGTTTTTTCCAGGTTAAACCTCTTGTGTAAATATAGAAGCAAACAAAAGCTTCTCCGTTACCTAACAGATCCGTGGTGTGTGTTTGTGCCAACAACCTTATTACTCATGCAAGACCTGCCAACCGAGCTGTGATAATTTATGTGAGAAAAATGTATATTAAAATGTGAATGGGATTTTAAGCCTCTTACCGAAATACATGCAAACTGCTTTGTGGCCAAGAAGATGTACTTAAACACTACATTAAAGCAATTCAAGATAAATTACTCTCACCACAGGTGGAGTTTAGCTGTGAAAAGAGGAGACAAGGCACTTAATCTTAACACTAAGCTTGATCAAGCATAACATATGTTTATTGGCAGATACATTTTCTATAACATAAGGTTCTAATCCAACAAAGCCCTTAGAACATACACATGTTACCCAGGAAACAACCTTAAAGTTGCCAAATCCCATGTGGGAGTGCCATTGCTCAGCATAAATGGCAGAGAAGTTTGTGCTGGAACATGGCATCACTGTTAATATATCCATAGTGCATAATATGGACATAAATACTGAACACAAGTGTTCAGCAGCACCCAAACCTATGGGGACAGAAAATTTTGCTGCTTGGGACAGGGACTCACTTTCTCTTAAAGTTTGTGCAATGCCTGGTGCCATAGGGCTCCACAGTACTAATTGTTAGAATACTGTGAAATAGTAATTTGTGGTGATAAGCTTGTTGCAGCTATCATCCAGTCTGGAGGCTGGCTGTATTTCTTTTATAAATATATGCAATAGATAATGCTCAGAAATGCACTGAAACTGAAAGGTAATGGAAACATTAGTACTTACAGTTTCTGGACCATATTTCACCAAGTCCTTTTTTCCTCCAGTCAGCCTTTGACAAATTTCTTTGTCTTTAATGCACGTCAAAGTACCACAAGGCTGAACTTCTAGATACCCACTGCAAACAGCCAAGGGATTTTGCATTCACTTGTGGAATACTGTTATTTTCTTCTTCTGTACAAAAGGAGAAACATAAGCTCTGGCAACTAGCATAAACTGGCAAAAATCCCAAAATAAACCAAGTAAAAAAATATTTTGAAGCATAGATTTTTTTTTCCCAAACACATCAAGAACAGATCTGCCAGAGAATGTGAGGGACTAGCAGGCAACAGAGATGTAACAGAAGCATTCAGGGAAAACAGGAGAAAACTAAGTACTTTTTTTCTGTCACTGTTCTTTACAGCAAACTTTGAGGTGATTGCCACAACAGAACTTTTTTTAGGGGCATGGTCAGAAAAAAAACCCAAACAATATTTGCAAAACTGGGTACCTGTGGTTTTGGAGCCAGTCCGTAAACTGTACAGTACCTGACTGCCAGGATAATGTATTTTTCACCCTAGGGTTCAAAAGGAGCTTGGATCTGAAATTGCCAAACTATTAACTCTGCTTTGTAATGCATGGTTTGGAGTGAAGTCAGTTCTGGAGGAATAGAAATTTTTAGACAAGACTTCAGAGAAAACAGAAATGATAACCCAGTCAGTCTAACACAAGGATCATCACCATGTAATGAGAAGAAGTGCAAACTGCAAACCTGGTAGTGCTTTAAAAATGCCAGCAAAGTCAGCAAATAAAGAGGAGCTGGCTTACATAGACTTTACATAAACACTGGGACACTGGAGTCTTCAGACGTAATCAACTCCCTCTTGGAGGAAGACCAAGCTTGTACCATCATCTGCTATCTTCTTGCTCCTCTCCTCCTCCCAGCTTGCTTTTACTCTCAGTCTAATTTCCACAGAAAGGAAATCCAAATGTGTGGGACTCGGGGAGACAGAATGTTTTCAGGGTATCTTCCCAGTCTGACCAATAAGGAGCTGGGGACATGATGTGAAGAACATTTAACATGCAGCCTGGATGAAGCAATCACGTATAAAGATTTCCCCAAACAGTTTTACAAAGCCCAGGAGGGGAGCTCTCTTTGTGATTGGTAACTGCCCCAAAGGGAAATTGGGTAAAGGATCACAAAGAGAGTAACCAATGAGATTCCACATGCACCTGAGCTTTACAACCTGTTCACAAGTGGTAAGGGAAACAGGATTGGACAGTGTTCTCTAGGGATACACAGTTATTCAGGAAAACCAAAACCAAAACTCCCAGCTTGCTGTATCCAAAAGAAAAAAAGATCATGATAAAGATGGAGTAGGTGATAAAATAGCAGCTAAAATGCAACAAACACATGTCAATGAAAGGAAAACAAAAAAAATCTACTTGTGCAACATAGTAAGCTCTAATTAGTTCATATCAGTCAGCAAATATATTTTGAAGTCACTATGGATAGTTTTCTGAAATTGTTATCTCAGTGCTCAGAGAGGCAGTTAGGACTGATAAGGACAGAAGAGAATGAAAAAGCAACAATAAAGTAAAATGCTACTGTATAAATCTTCAGGAATCATGTTCTTTCCTTTAATACAGGACAAAATTGTGTTTATAGCAATTTGACACAATGGTAGCATTGGAAAAACATGAAAAAAACAGGAAAAAGAGTGACCAGATTGATCAGAAAGACAGCTCAATTACTCTGGAACTACTTAGAAAACAGATGAGAAACTGGAGATGTAATACAGGTATCAAAAATCAAGTCTGACATGGGAAAGGTGAACAGGGAACAATTACTCATTTCTTGTGAGAACAACGATGAATCTAATAATATTTTTAAAATGGAAGTGTAAAACAAGCAAAAGGAAGTATTTAAACAACATCTGCTTAATTTGGATAATTCATCATCGTGAGATCTTTTAGATGCCAAAAATACATAGGGCTGCAAGAAGTTTCTAGATAAACTTACAGAAAAGCAGGCTGCTTTGCAGAGAAATGGAGAGAGCCTCCAACTCTTGTCTTTAGATAGTCAGAGACTGAACTGCTAGATAGGAGGAGAAATTAAGCTGTAACTGCTCTGTCCTTATATTTCCACTGTAGGGAACTCCAGGGCACCAGGTTACCTGGACTTTTGGTGTGACTCGGGTCAGCCTTTCTTATATTACAGCTGCAGCAGAAAGATGCCCCAACCTCAGACCTCTTGCTTCCAGTCATGTCCTATTGGGGACTGAACCTGAGAAATCCCAGTAAAACATTTAAGTCAATGAAACATCTAATGAATATTTTTAGAACCTTAAAAGGGATTTAATCAACATTTTGAGATGAGATCCAGTGATCTTAATTTAGCAAACCAGTTGCATAGATACAAAGCCAAAAATGACAGTTTAGGTAGACCTTCATTTTAACTTAGCCCAGAGAACCTCACCCAGTAATTTCTGCAACAGGCCTATAACTTTGGTTTGAGCTGTGTTGCATGCTTTAAAATAGTTGGTTGTTTTTTTCTAAGTCCATCATTAAGCAACCCAGCACTAACAACTGCTACTAAAGCCTTCTGGATCTGGACCTTTTAAGAAAATTTCTGGAGTATTTGGGAGGAGATAAAGATAGATGCAAAAAGCAAAGAGAGTATAAGTGGGCTCCATTTGTGAGGAACTAGTTCAATTCTGCCATTGATTTCTTTTACAGTGATAAAAAAGCTCAAGTAATATTTGAAATGAGCAGCTCACACATACATGTTTCACCTCCACAGGCTTTATTTTATTTTCCCCTAACTTTATCTTGACTTGTATTTGACTGAATTGTAGGTAACTATCAGGAATGTAGAGAGTTTTCTTTCAAAGCTAAAAGTCAGAGCACTGTTTCTAATAAGAGTGATGGAAGTGCACAGGTTGCTGTGTTTTGTACTCCATGCTATTTACATTTTTGTTGCTAAGATCCCTGAGTGAAGGCCACAGCACTTTATTCTCTTAAGGCGACAGCAGCTTGTGTAGATAAGCACCACAAACTGTACATTGGTAAAGTTGCTTGAGTTGGTTTTGCTTCCTTGATCTACGAGGCAAACACTGGAACAAACTCGTGCTTTCAGATGGGCAGTTTCATATTTCAGGCCTGTTTACTTGAGCCTTTCCCAGGCATCTTTATAAAAGTTTGCACAGAACTCCCCACTTGTGTGAGACAGAGAGGAGACCGTGTGCCACCTCTCACTGCGCCGCAGTTTCACAGTTGTGGTTTTGAGGTCGGCATTGTCTGCCAACAGCCAGCAGCAGTGCAGGGCTTTTCCCCTGCTGGTAAAACATAGCCAGAAATGCAGCCCCAGTCCTGAAAATGTCTTTCTCCATTGCAGTATAACCTGACATGTTTCCAAAGTAAGTGTTCTTTACAAATATCTCTGAAGAGAAAAATAAAAGAGCATTACTGACTGTTGTGGTTAGCTCTGACCTTGAATTAGAGTGCGGTACAGAAAACTGCCAAATTTGGCCTGTCCTAAGAAAAAGATAAAGACGGCACAGCAGCAACTCAGCTAAACAAAACATATGTGCAAAATACTTCCTGGTGCACCCACATTCTGGCTTCCGTGCAAAAAAATTGCCAAGACAGATTTTTTGACCGGTTAAGTTCTTCCAGGAACTGTACAACCTATTTTGCATTATTGATTCATAGAGTGTTCACTTTCTGGCATCCTGAAGTGGTTCCAAAATACATGTCATAAGTAGAAAAAATTTTAGAAAGCTTGGGCTGATCATATAGGAATTACTCAGAGTAATTATAATAAAAAGAGTCAACATTTACAGAAAATTCAGCTCACTGCCTCTTCTAACAGGGCAGAAAAATATTTTCAGACCAAGAGTGCAAAATGTTGTATATGTTAAAAACATTTGTATTCTAAAAATCCTATGGATGGAGTGTACCAGATGACATCTGAAACTTTTAGCAGAGACAAGAGGACCTGATAGCCAGTGGAAGTTTTCAAACTATTTGCCAGTTGGTGAATAGAGCCTTGGAAAGATGCTTTCACAGACACAAAATTGGCTTCTGGGTTACCAGGGAATAGAAGAGGAGAGATGCCAATAAAGAGTGAGTTGGCAGCCCTGTAGACTGATAACATTGAAACCAATAAAGCACAGTATTGCTCTTCCACCACTACTCTACCTGTACCTCCTTACTCAACCCCAAAAGGACCACACGCAGAGGACAGGATCTCTCAGTGCTTCTTGGTTCTGGTGACAGCACCACCAAGGCTAGCATTTAGTTGCACATTTAGTGTGGCTTTTATCTGATCTATTGCAGGTCTGTAACGTTACCCATAGCTCATAAAATTTGCTTGTTATCTAAGAATCTTAGCTTTCATGTACTAGTGTTACAAACAGCCATGGTACTGATGATAAGAGTGATAATGATGATGTTTCTAGTCATAATGGTTGTGGGGACTTGGAAACATGAAAGTTGAAAAAGTCAGAAAAAAACCCCCAAAGAACAACAGAATGAAAATTAAAATGCACCTATATTTTTTCACAATCTTGGAAACAAACTCTTGAATACTTAGCTTTAGTGGTAATGTTGTTACTGATACTCCCAAGTCACCTTTAGGACAGTAGGAAATGTGTGTGACTTCCTCCCCATGGAAAAAGGTAAAATCTGGAGCTCTTTCTCTCCAGCTCCAGGCTCAGTCACCAGACTGCAGTGAGGGCTTTTTTTGGTGATGTATGCTGCCCTCTCTTTAAGTACTCAAAAACCAGGATAGTTACCCTCATTGCAGTGAACTTTTTCTGGGATCACTGGACAGGACCCCCAGCAGTTCAGAGAAGTAGGAAAACGTCAAGTTATGAGGGGTTGGACTGAGATCAGAACAGAGCTGAAAGACAATTTAGGAGATGACCTGGGAGGCATTTTGGAAGACAACTGGGCAGTCTCACTGCTTGCAGGCAGCACTATCAGCTCTACTCTTTGCACCAAGGTAGGAAAACAGGAATCCTCCCTATTTTACACCTTCCAATGTGCTAATGGGGATGAAGGAGTGAGCGGATCTGATCTATCTTGCTTCCAAGATTTAGCAAAGACAAATACAGAATGGGGAACCCTTGAGTCTGCTGCCCATTGGTTAGTGCCACAATGCTAATGCAGATTCTTCTGTAATTTCTTGCTACACATATATGGTAACATACAGAGGCCTCATGAATTGCAAAGAAATTGTATTTCAGATAATTTTGGATTAATCACAGTGTTCTCTAGAGGTACTGTTAATAGGGATATACCCTCTACTTTGTATTCCTGCCCAGGGCAGCGCATTTCCATGCCATATCATGAGGAACTGGCTCTACAAACCTATCATTAATTTCATAGCTGTCTCCCCCCTCTAACACTGACTCTCCACTATGAACTGTGCCTGGAGGCACACTCTGGTGTATGGATTTGTGCTTCTTTGTTCATCTCCCCATAAAATACTGAAGACATTATGCACTTGAAAAGTCACAATAAAATTTAAAGAAAATAATTATAAAACAAGCCTGCTACTCTTAATTCTGTTAAGGTCAAAGTTATTGAAAATTAAGCTGCTTCTCTTTTACCATGGATACACTACCCTAATTTGTTTATAAACAGAATATAATAATGACATTCAGAAAAAAAATATATTAAAAATGTTTCACTAAGCTTTTTTTGCTGCTGTTAAATAATTACACAGAGGACCCTATTTTTCAGCACCTGCTGAGATTTGGTATGTCTCGAAAGCTAAGACCTTGAATCCCAGATTAAATACGCAGAGGCAGCAGGAACAATTCCTGCTTTGCTTGTGCATTCACAACTTCCCTGAGCTGCAAGGTCTGGCTATACCACGGGTCCTGGACTAGTCCTGAGCCCAGTCCCTTGTGAGCCAGACCTGGCTGTGGTGCTGCAGCAACACTGACATCGTTTGCGTTGTGCAAGGGCTAAGTCAGGACAAAATTTGAGAAACAGCAGTTCTGGCTCTGTAGTTAAATTGGAGACAGTATTAGCATGAACTCAAAAAACACAAAACTGACTAAACCAGGACAGAAACATTATTGCTGCAGCAAAAGCGAATTTAAACTAAGTAGGGGAGTTTCTAAAGGACTCTTTGCCTTCATAGCAATTGTGTACTCAGACACAGAGACTCTCCTGAGCTGAATTGAGGCCAGTGGTACCATCCTGCTCTGCCAGGATTAGAAGCCCTGCATTGTACCCAGTTAACTGCAGCCACTTTGCAGAAGCCCTCGAAGTGTTCCACTGAATGATTTGAGGGAGTTCTCCCAGTATTCTCCCTCCCCATCAGGGCACACTTTCATCCCCACTATGAACCAAGGTTAATGGCACTGTTCTGCTATGCATTTTTTCTGTTATTTACCCTTTCTCCACTAGATGCTACACTGAGACCATCAAACATTTATTGAGTCAAATAACATAAATTTGAAGACTCAGTACAGAATAGTGTGTTTAAAACAAAACGGTGACAGCATCGCTCTGTGTGGTATAAGGGTGAGACTCGTGCATTTCACATTGGAGTAACTGACTTCATCAGGGCTTCTTACTTGGCATTGCATGAAAGAGGGATAAAGCAGTTTCCTGACCTTATTACTCATATGCAATTGTATCAAGAAATCACCTAAATGTGTGAAATTTTTTACTGTGATTGCCACAAAATCTAAAATTAACCAAATAATATATGTCAATACAATGAGCTAGTCCTTTTATTCTCTTAATATCTTAGAAATTCAAAATCGCATGCTGAGCTGGAAAATTACACTGGATTATATTTTTTATGAAGCTTCTTCAAATAATATCATAGATACCCATTACTTTTCTTGATGTTATGCAAGCCTTTGAGCCAGGCAGCTGGGGAAGTGCTGTGCAGTGTGGCTCCCACAGAGCCTGCCAGCCTGGTTTTAACTTGTGCATTGTGCAACACCTTCTGGTAAACAACCTGAGATCCTCTTACCTCTCAGTGCAGGCAGGCCCAACCAAGCGCTGCTGCACAGCCTTTCTCGTGTGACAAGTTTATTGGATAAATGTGTTACAGCCTGTCTTGGAGGCTCTACTTGGACAGAGAGAAGTGAAGGTTGGAGACTGTTTCAGCTGATTAAGGTGTTCAAAGCTGTGTCTCTGTCAGGTCTTTGGTTATCCCCTGCTCCTAGAGGTCTGCTTATTATGTACCACACTATTCAGAGATGTGCTGTGTGTTATGGCCCAGTTAGCAGCACCTTTATTGTTTTAGGAAAGGGGTACATTTAATTTGGGGAAACTGCAATATGACCTGGTTAAGGTACAGCATTGGTGACATACTTCCTTTCCAGCAAAAATGAAAATACAGCTTGAAATGTTGGCCTATCTTGCTGTGACATGCTTAATTTGCTTATCCAGACTTAATCTGGGGAAAGAACTAGAACAGAAAACAATGGATTGTTGAAGCTCAATAGGGCCTCATAGCAGTCAACATTTACTGTTCAGGAACAAATCTGCTGCTGGTGTGATGGAGTTCAAAATATAAATTATATACATCAGCTGAGGATCTAGGCCAGACGCTCAGCAGACTAGGCCCTGGCCTCTTTATTGACCATTCACAAGCTCATCTTCAGATTACCATAAAGAAAGGTGGATTAAGGGCGTGGGGAGGGGGAATCCCCTTTTTTGTTTTTCCTTTCTTCCTGTACATGGTTAGGATTAGGTCAGTTTAGCCAGTGGCAGGATGCAGCATTATTCTAAGCTATGGACTCCTTACAGTGTTTCATTTTGGCAGAATTTCATATAATACTCTCCAGAGGTATAAGATGTTTCATCAAGTTTAAGGGTAAAAGCAACAGATTTACAAAGAAGGGCCCTAAATATTTTTACATTACACTGGTTACACTGAGAAACCATTAAAAATATTAAAAATAAATGCTTGTCCTCTCATAATTAACTTACTATTTACTCCATCTGAAGAGTTAAAAACAAGCACAAAGCCCAGCCACAAAGTAGGTCATAATTTTCTGAAAAATCAGACATAAGGTCATGACCTAAATGAAATGGAGTTTGCTTCATAATGGTCCTGGGAAAGAAGAGATCGGCCAGTGCTAGGGAATCGGCATGTCAAAGGGAATTATAAATGGGAGCTTTGCAGAGCTTCTTCCAGCTGGGTCCATCTCCAGCTCGAGTCAGTATTGATTGAAAACTGTTACTCTGCACAGTCTGTTCAGTGCCCAGCGACTCTGGGAATTGAATCATGTTCCCAGCACACAAGCAGTTGCATCATGTAAACCACCGCTAGACCTGAAATTAATTTCAAATGTTGTTGGCAGCCTTCCAAAAGAGAGGTCAGGCCGAGGAGCAGCCATAAGGATGAGAATTCCTCCTGGCAAAGCTAGAGGCATGTGGGGGGCACAGCCCACAGGGAAGGTGGATGTGGCAGGGCAGCAGCAGGTTTGCATGCTGCCGTTCAGGCAGGGACTTCAGTCTTCTGAGCGCTGGTGGAGCAGCAAGTCCCAGGGCTGCTCCCAAGTGTTCCCTGTGAGAGGTGATTCATGGCAAGACAACAGGCTGGAGAGAGACCATCAGAGCCAGACATGAGAACCATCAAGGCCAGGCAGCCTCTCCCACCTCCAGGCAGGACAACACAGGTGACTCCACACCAACAGAGGCAGCATGACAAGGGGTGACTTAGAGAACTCATTTTGTGGCACATTACTTCCAGTGGGGGAGGTAGGAGGAATACAAATTTCATATGGTTTAAATGATCAGATGTGTGCAGATAAATATTGCTCCTTATCTGCATGTACTAGGAAAGAAAGCAAAAATATCCCTGTGTTTCTTTTCCACTTCTGCTGGCTTCTGTGCTTGGACAGTGTCAGACTATTTTTGGGTGGAGAAATTTTGCTTGCTAAGGAATACTGGAGAGGAAGCATTTAGTTTTCAAAGTCCCTGGTTTGGAGCTTATATTTGCCATCTGTAAGGAGAAACCCAAACATTATGTGGACCTCTTCTGCTGCAGTTAACCATAAAAGAAACAGTAATAAAGACAGAAAGTGTTTCCGTTTGCAGTATTGGAAAGCTTGCTTAAAAGAAAATACTAATAGGAGTTAATCACAGAAAGTAATTTCTTCAACACATTTATATTCCTATAAGATTAGTTAATGTTCTTGCAGGAGATTCTTACATGTGGTGAATCACATTGCCCCAAGCCACGTAGAACGATGCACTCCTGATACTGAATAAATTTAACTTACGTTCAAATCACAATTGTTGAGTGCCTGTCATTTTATGGTAGATCTAATCCCAGGAAAGCCTGGATACCACTTTCAGGTATCAAGTGTAGGAAGATGCATGCATATGTAAACTGACCCTATGATATAAAATCTCAGCAGGTTACCACTTTTCTATTTAGCTCATTCAAGAAATATAGTACTGCTTTTGCACTGGGCTGGGGTAGAGCTCAGTTTCTTCACAGTAGCTATTTCAGGGCTGTGGTTTGATTTGTCCTGCCAGCAGTACTGATAATTCAGGCTGTTTTCATTATTGCTGAGCAGTGCATACACAGGGTCAAGGCCTTTTCTGCACCACCCACACTGAGCAGGCAGGGGAGCACAAGGAGCTGGGAGGGGACAGAGCCAGGACAGCTGACCCCAATGACCCCAGGGATATCCCATCCCATATGGCATCATGCTTGGCACATAGAGCCGGGGGAAGGTTGGTGAGGGGCTGCTGCTCAGGAACAGGCTGAGCATTGGTCTGCTGGTGGTGAGCAGTTGGGGTTTTTCCATCACCTGTTCTTCTGGTGTTCTATTACTCTCTCCTTCATTGTTTTCTTTTCATTAAAAATTATTAATATGATTTTGGTTATTAAACTGTACTTATCTCAACCCTAGAGTTTTCTCACCTGTCCAATTCTCTTCCCCCATCCCATGAGGGATAGTGAGTGAGCAGCTGTGTGGGGCTGAGTTGTTGGCTGAGTTTTAAACCACAAGGTACAATAATTTATCTCCTCTCATTATTCCTTCTCACTCTCCCAATCCTCCCTGCTTCTCTCCCACTTCCATTTCTGTCTTTTGCTAACTATCTTCTTGTCTGTAACCTCTTGAACCTAGCAAGTTTTTCCAGACTGATCATATGTTGGGCTGATACAAGACCATTATTTATGAATTCATCCACCTGCTGCATAGACCCTGATGCACTCCCCCACCTCTTCTTACCAGCTCTCTAGCCACAGCATCTGACAGCACACCCCTGACTCTTGCTACACTCTGTTCCTTCCAAAAACTTCCACATTTGGAAGTTGGAGAGTCCAGTGTGCTGTTTCTGACTCCTTTTGCTGTCCTTTTTTGTGGAACTGAGGATCCTAGTGAGACACCTCACACATATTTCAGGGAAATTAAAGAACCTCTGAAGGTGGGGCAGAGAGGAAATGAAAACTTTGTGCAGGATAGCTAAGCCACATAGAGCAACCATTTATCAAGTATGTCTCAAAAGCAAATTTACTGGCAGGTGGACCAAGTGGATAACACAGAAGGTATATTGAGGGATTTAGAAAATGTCCTTACATAGAAACAGCAACTGTGGGAATGTTCTTTTTTCTTCATGCCTTGGGTCAGTGCTTTCATATGAGGATGAGACAAAGGGATTCACCCAGCCCCAAGCACAGCAAGTTGTGCCCCACAGCAGTGCCAAGGTGCAGGCACACCTGCACTGGCAGCTTCCCATCTCAGGGGGATAATTTCTCATTTAATTCCTGTTCACTTTGCAACCCCCTGAACTTGCCTACACTATTCAGGGTGCTGCAGCAAGTGCAATCTTGCATATGGGGTGTGCTGCCTTATCCCCTCTCACTATCTGGTTTCTCCTGTGTCAAAGTGATCGTTTCTCACACCACTGAAATGCCCCCAAGCAGGGCACAGCACAGGTTTTGAGGCTATTAGAGGGCAGGCACTGAGGCATCTGTAACAAGTGACAGAGTTTCATATCCACCTACTGAAGCACTGTTAATGCATCATACATGGAGTTTGATGCTGTAATGGAAAAAAATCAATCCTAGGATCACACTTCCACCACAAGTGAAATGCCTTGTTACGCATATCAGTAATTGCACTTATTGGAGTCTTACCCAAGGCTCACAGTATTTTTTGTGGAGTTTTTGTCACTGTATATTAGTGATTTTGCCAAAGCTGAGCCACAAATAAAGAGGGAAATATAGTGCTCAATTAAAAGCAGCCCAGGTGCAGTAATATAATCTGTGTGAGGCAAATTTACCAACTGCAGTGGGTGTAGTTCTCTGATGGATGGTCAGATTGACTGGTCCCTGTAGCCTCATCTGGCCCCAAATGTTGGAGCTAACCCTGGAATAAGGTCCACATAGGGAGGCGCTCTGAGCCCACCTGAAGGCTCATCACTTGTGGTTTCTACCTTCACACCCCACCTTAGGAGAACAGTACAGCTCAATGCTATCAGCTTCAACATGCCAGCAGTACTGCCAAGGGGCTGCATAGCTCAGAGTAGCCTGGGGACTGCCCTGCCAAACTAAGTATAGAAGTTTGGCCAGATGTGCCTCAAATCTCTTAACTTAATTTCACAACTGAAGGTCAGTTTTGCTAATACTTATAACACACCATGCTATATCTGGTGAGAGTAATGAGGTCCTTGCCAATGCATCATTTAATGCTGTTAAAATTTTGCCAGGCTGGGTTTATTTTGTTTGTTGTTATTGTTTGTTTTTAACAGCGTGAACATCTTGGGTTTGCTTGATGAAAAAAAGAATTAGATCCTGCTAGAATGAAATTCGAACATAGTTTCTGAAGCCGAAAAACAACATTAAGTCTTTTCAGTACAAACCAGTTCAGCTTATTATTGCATGAAGAGCCTCTCAAGAGAAAATATAAATGGAAAATATATATTTAAGATACAACTGCTCAGACATTCAGCACAATAGATGCATCACACAACCTGTTAGAGCTGAGGTGAGTAAAACACCCTGCAGAACCGTGACTTAGCCTACACAACCTCGTGTCAGAGCCTGCTCAGATCCGCAGTGTGGGCTACCCTGGAGTTTGGTCTGAAGGCACTCTGTCCTGTCTCAGCATGGAGGCTGCAGCTATTTATTCCTGAGCTTGCCAATAGCACCTCATTTTCTCCTAGAGGGGTCTTCAGAGGAAGCCAGGTACTTACCAAGCAAAGCTTTCCAGAATGAAGGGTGCTGAGGGAAGGGAGGCAGTGTGAAAAGCCAGAATACATTAGCCAGAGGCCATATACCAAGGATATAATGGAAAATAGAAAAGTGAAGTGGATTTTGCCTGTTTGAAACAGGTCCTTAATGAGCATGCTAAGATTTAATACAGCAGAGATCAATGACTTCCTAAAAACACAGACCATTTGTGTAGATAATATTAGGTATAACATAGGGGAAAAAAACCCAAACACCTGAGAAGGCATCCCTCAGAGAGTGTTTAAACATAACTCTCTCATTTAGAATAGCATGTAACATTAGTCCTTAAAAAGAAAAGGAAAAGAAAAAGCAGGTCAAATCTGGAAAAGCGGTAAGAAGGTGCCAAAACAAAAGAGTAATGCCTCTAGCAATGAAGTGTCAATAAGAGCTGAAGCATGAAGTTTTGCTGTTTCTGCAGGTTGAAACTTCTGTCAAAAGGGAGGGGGAAAGCAAATTTGCCTTAATGCAGAGTTCTGTGTGATCCCAAGGGAAATTGGCTGCCCATTACACACGGCTTACATGCACTGTCAACCTCTGGTGGATCAGAATCCTGCTCACATTATTTCCTAGTCAAATCCCTTATTGTTACTTTCAGAAAAAGGCAGCCCTGGAGTTGTAACACCAGCCCTGTACCAAATGTCTGCACTAAGGAATCATTTCACAGATCTGTTTTTCAGAACTGTCTACAGATAAAAAAAAATAAGTGGCTTCAAAATGAATCTTTACAGGATATCCACTAAGTGGATCCATGGTTGATCATTCACATTTACTGCTGTCTCCTGAGGGGATGCTGCTTAACAAGCTCACTGGATGGCACAGCTAATTTGTAAGTCAGTGTTTCAGCTTTGTCATTTAGAACATGCAGCATCTTTTTATGCAGCAAGAACATCTTTAATTTACATACTCAGCATCATCAAGCTGTTCAGGTGTGACCATGTTACAAAACCTACATGATTCTAGTACAGCCTTGTGTAAACATTATTTATTGGTTTGCTCTATCAGCTTACGTCAGCACAAAATAAAAGCAGGCAGAAAAGGCACATGAATTTTCTTTAGCTTAAAAATCAGTCACAAGAATCTTGTTCCTACAAAGACCATATAGGCTGTAAACCCATATTTTATGTCTAAACATATCTGCTTCTTGCAGTCTTTTCCAGTAATTTACAATGCCAATTATGCTAGAATTGGACATATGGAATGGCATCATCGGAGATGATGAAGGTCTGCAAGCCTTGTATAAAAAGCTCAGGTGTTTTAAGCAACACAGCAGTTACATTTTTATTTTCCAAAAAAACCCAAAATGTATAGCTTTTCGCAACCAAATCAAACCAAAGCCTCAAACCAAACAAAAGCAATACATCACTAGAGCAAATGTAATGATGAAATAATTTCACATATGCATCCATAGAGGCTATCAGAGTGATCAATTTGCATACCCAATTCTGAAACAAGATTCCTGTGTTACTAGTTGGTTTTGTTGCAATCTTTTCTTCCATCTACGGGAGCCTCCACCTGTGCTGCCAGCCAGCTGCAATAGGCTGTTACACAATGCAACACATGTCCCAGTTAGGCCTTAAAACTGGTTTCATCCAGCTCTCAAGATTTCATTTCTCTTGAGAAAAGTAATTTACTAATTTACACTAATATGTGTATACTAAAGGCTTCTGGTAATGTCCTGTGCCTTCAAGGCCCTGTTGACTTTGTGTTCTTGTGCTCGTGGTGCCTGCACTTTATTGCATTGCTTTTATTCAGTGAACTTCAAGGCCTGGTTTCCTGATAAAGAAACTCATGTTTCACTAGCACAGAGTGTACATCCCCACTCTAAGGTCACTGGATAGTTCAGTGTACAGAAATAATGGTCTGTTAGGATGTGCATAAAGATAAGCAGATAAATATAAATAGATACAATGCTTTCTTCATGTTCTATTATGAATATATCTTTGTTACGGCAGTATGACTGCTGTGTTATCAAAACTGCTTTACAACAGATGCAAACTTTTAACCAGGCATATGGGTTGATACAGTCTAGAGAGCTCTTTGAAGTCAGAGAGTGAATAATCGAACCAGCTTAACTTTAAATCCTCTCAGAAATCACACAGTTTTTGGAATCAAGCAACAGCAGTTTGCTTTAGAATGACGAGCTTTAAAAAAATTAAATCTAAAGGAAATGTTATTACTGTTTCACAATTCATTTTTCTTTTACACATACCTCATATACATCTCTGTGGCTTGGAACATGGGTTTGTTCACTGCCTGTCCAGGACTTAACAACAGGATGCCAGATTCACAGCTATGTACATTGCTTGACTCCCACTGCCTGCCTAAATGTCAATTATAACGAAACAGAAGTACAAACATGGTGGGGAGATCTTTTTGAGTGAGTTCCCTAGATTATTGTGTCTTGTTTTTCACAAGGGTTTGTCATCTTTCATCACAGTGTCCCTTAATCAGTTTTATCCATCTTTTGGTATTTCCCATCAGCAATCTGTTCAGATTCTTACCAGCTTTTGAACACTAAATTGTATCCCATCTTAAACACGCCTTTTGTATTGATAAGAAAAGGATGTTTAGGGTGAAATGAATACACAAAGCTCTACAGAACATGTCCCTAGTCTGGACTGCTGCATTATCCCTCCATGCCAGTCGCAAACAGCCTCCCTGTGACTAACATTGCCATGGCCTAATTTACACACAGATTTAGTAACTGCAACTCATTATCATATTTAAACTTCTGGGTGGCTCAACTGCTTTGAGAAATTTGACCTAATGGCATTCTATGCAGAAAAAGATCTAAGTACCTATTAACCTGTAGCAATTTACCATAGCATTTATAAATATATGAATAATGTGCAGAGTCATGCACGTCTTACTAATGCAGACTGAATTATTCATTGCAAAGCTGGGCAATATTTTGTTAAATACTTATTATGGATAAATATTTTCCTTATTCAGTACCTTGATATATGTTTGAATAACACTCTGCAAATAATTCTTCATGCAAATGTACCGAAATATTAGCCCTTTCTTCCTTTGAATAGTTATTTCCAAATCAATTTCCTTTGTGTTTTTTATTCATTACGAATTAATAAATGGTATTCACGGAGCTTGTTTCTCTCTAGGCTAATAAATAGACGTGGTGTTAGTCCCCAAGAACTTGTAATCTCAGCTTCAAATGTGCAAGCTATTGTACACGAGTGGATCTCTATGCTATCACCATTTTTTCTGGCATCAACATGGAGATAAAAGAAACACAGGAAACCAAGGAAAAGTGACTCAAAAGTTCAAACTATGAAGTCATTTCATCTATATTGGTTGATACATCCGTATTCCATTGACTGTCATTCTTTAGGTTGGTTTTGATCTTTCTGCCCTGTTCCTCCTTTAATGCCTGAATACACTCAATCTTATATTTTCTTGTCTATTTGTTTGAGATGGACCTGCTTATACTTGCATGCAATTAGTTCCCAATTTCTGATCAAATGCTGCTCTTTCAGGACTCTAAATACACAGACTCCATAAATAATTCTCCAGCCATGCAAACATTCTCCAAGACTTAACTCCAAGACATGCAAGTGCTACTTTTGTCTCCTTTCTTTTAATTTTCAAATATAAACACACCATCACCACGAACAAAATTCACCTTTGTCATCAGTGGCCAAAACAGGACAGCCCTGGCATTTTGTGGTGCAAAACCTTGTGGACAGCCTGTACTTCTACGTTTCAGGGAATGTATTTCTTCTTATAAATTACAGACCAGATGTGCATGTGAGGTAAAACATGGCCAGTGATTCCCAGCTCCTGGAGGCACAGGCTGGCTTGTGTCCATAACAATCAGGGATTCCCCCTTAGAAAGGTCATGCACACATGACAGGATGGCCCTTATTGTGAGACATCATCATTGCTATCATTATTATTGCTACTGTGGTAATGCAAACAACAGGGAGCTGGCTTTTTTCAAATGCACCGTGCAAATAACGTGGTGGCTGTGCTGCAGTTCTCTCGAGCGAGGCTTTTACAGGTCCTGCTTTTGGCCTGGCGTGGGGTATGCAGGAACACGGGGGCTCTGGGGTGAACTGGATAACCAGCCAAGGGGATGGGGAGTCACACCTGGCAGAGCTAGGAGAGACAGTTCAAATTCATGCTCCTGAGCCAAGCTGAAATGCTGCTGCAGGTGCATCCTGCAGTGTGTGCACAGATGTTTCTCTCCTGCAGCAGATCCAGCTCCCTTCTGCTAGAATGAAATGCTACTTTAAAAATGCTTCTAGCTGCAAATTGGCATTACTGCTTCCTCCCAGTAATGAGGCTTTGGCAAACCATTTACTAGCACTGCCATTTACCTGTACTCAGCTTTGCACATGCATTTGCTGATCACTGCAGCTGAAGCAAAAGAAAATAAACACATCGAACATGTGCACACATTACTTAAATATAATGCAATTACGTTGTCCTCAAAATAAATAAGAAAAAAAGAAAGAAAATTCACAGAACAGGGTCTCTGTCTACTCAGCCAGCTACTTAGAAGTCTCTTGTGGTCTCAGATATTTATGACTTTCTAATTTTTGAACATACAAAAATTTAATTCATAGCTACTTTTAAAAGAAAACACTGGTGTGTCGAGAAAGAAAAGATAATAGCAGCAGAGGTTCTGGCCAGATCTAAATCCCAGGTGAGGGAGACAGAGACAAGATTGGGATAGGATCCTGTGGTCCACAGACAGCCTAAGTAAATGGTGATTATCCAGTTCTAGTTTCAGCAATTTTTCATTCACCTATGTCATGTCTTTTGGAACAATAACCATAGGAATTATTCAACATTTTTATTTACTGCCACTCTTCTGCTTACAGATGAAGGCTACAGCAGTTATCATCAGGAAACAGGACCACAAGGCTTCGAGATCAGAAACAAATTTGCTAAACCCTGCCTTTATTATTTTAATTCCTATCTTGATATTGGAACAGCTGATGAGAACAGAATTCAGCCTAAGAGATGAGATGTCAGAATAATTTTATATCTTGTCACTAGGTAATGACTATAATGGTATCTCTTACTTAGCTACCTTCATTAACAACTTAATGGTGAGAGCATGTTTTAGCGATTGCGAACATGTGGAATACTCCATGTTCTGGGGCAAAAGATTAGCTTAATGAGAGAGAGAGAGAGCCAATTTCCTGAAGAAGTGCCTATATAGTTCCTGCTTTTAAAAGAAGAACAGTAACATGGACAATTTATCATTTTCAAGGTATAAAAACCACTTAACTTCATGGTTTGGTGCATTTATAGCACTCCTGCAGAGGGAAGAGATTAATAGATTTTTCTCACGTGGTAAAATAGGTGGAAATCTGTTCTTCCAAATCCTATTGCTCAGTAGAGAAACATTCATTACCATTCATTGGGTTCAAAGAGCAAACTATCACTTAGCCTCTCAGTCACTTCATGTTTCTCTACATGTTTATTATGTTTTCAGGCCCCTTTGAAAATGTGGCCCACAGCCACCAAAACCCTGTGAATAGAGCTTTGACAAATGCTCATGTCTTTCACATACAATGTACTTTACTTTGTTATAAGCAAGTAGCTTTAACTTCAATGGTCAAGAAACAATAGCAATAACAAAATCTCAAAAACAACAGTGTTGCAATCTCTAGCAGAAATAAAGAAGCTGCAGCAAGGAACAACCATAAACATCTAGTCTATCTTGCCAACAAATTATGTTTCTCTACAGCCTTGGCAAGCAAACCTGGCAATTAGGCTTGCCAAAATAAAAACTGGCAAGAGCATTGATACCTGATGTACAAAGAAAAGAAATGAGTACAAACCTAGTATTTACTTTGCGTCTTTTTCAGAATTGAAGCAGAAAGGCTTCAATGTCCTTGAATATTCATCCCCAGGAAAAAGCTGAACTAAATTTGCTGTCTTGGTACTTCACAGTTCATTCCATCTTGCATTTTGCCAGTAAGTTTAGGTAGGAAAAAAATCTATAGTGAAGGTTTAATTTTCTTTTCCTATCTGCTAAATATAAGATACACTATTTACCAGCCTACACCTGCAAGTTATGACAAGCTTACCATAATATAAAAAGACTGTGAGTTTAGTGAACTGAGATTTAGCACATTAAAAGATTATAGTTTTAGACGGTCTCAAGCTCTCTTACTGTTCTGCAGCAAAACCCTTCTGTCTCTGAGCTCTCAAGCTAGCCACCCTTTTCCAGTGCAACCATTCTACTTGTAGACTCCAAATAACACACTTGCATAAAGAAAGTGAATTCTGTCTGTCTAGAAAATTATATCATGTTAGTGGTCCATTGTTAGACAAGAAAGATAAAATAAGATGGACAAACATCAGATAAACATCTCCAAAGAGAAGATATCCTCATCCTCACATAGGAGTGAAGTTACATGAGACACTTGGAAATTTGAATGGCAGCAACCGGTTTGGTGATGAATACTGAACTGGACAAAATACTTTTCCCTACAATATTAATTTTTGTTAACGCCAGGCACCAAACAAACCAGACCAAATATGGGATCTTTAGGCTGATGGTGCACAAAACCCATTCTGCTCTGAGGTCGGGGGACTGGAATGATGAGTGCCACTCTCCCCAGCCCATGCTGGGCTGACACCCACAGCACTCTGAGAATCCAGGTAGGAGCCATGGCCAGCATGTGGCAACTGCTCTCCTGCTGTCTTGGTGAGACAGCTGGTGCTGTGCTGCTTTGAGAAAAGGGCGTCTCTGGAAGGGCTCCTGTATTGAATGCAAACCTGTCAGGCATCTTATGACCAAATCCAAGGAAAGGAGGAGATGTATAAAATATGCACTATTTGATCCTTGACAACTAGTAGACCTTTCTGTCTAGGTCTTAGCTTTCAGGACAGTCAGACTGACTATTTGGGGCTCTATTAAAACAGACTGTCCAGAACTTATGGGGGGATAAATTAATGTAACTGATTTCAGAGAAGCTGTTGCAATTTAGATGAACTGAATTTCTAGTTCATAATTAAAAACTGTGACTTGCTTCTAACATACACGCATGTGGAAACATTATCATTTCAGTATTTTACTGGAAAATAAATGTTGCAAGTGATTTACAACCTACAGACACACAATAAATGTGTAAAATGAATGAATTGATATGGCATTATTTTCAACTGAATCTTCCTTTTATAATACCTAAGTTTATGTGAGCTGTGGCACCATGTATTCTGACTTCTCTTCACTCCTATCCTGTCACTTTTGGTTATGCTATATCAGAGTTCTCAAATACCAAATAATTAACTGATTGTGGGAAATCTGAACAAAGAAAATTATTTTTTCCCCAATATGAAGCTGCTGTTTCAGAGAATTAGTAGGAAACAGAAAATGTTAAATCTATGTCCACAGGAAAAAAACTGTTTGAAAAAAAAGCATATATTCCATTTTACCATGCACCAGAACCACTTGTCCCTTTTGATGCCCCTGCTTCACTTCTTAGGTAACTCCCACCCGTTTATGGTGACTGCAAATAGAGATTCTCACACATCAGTATTTTTCCACCACAAGTAGTACAATCATGCTAATTTTAATCACCTAAAGATTTCAAAAACATAGTGCTTATGGCTGGGGTTATATAAAAAGGCTTTTCTACAAAAAATGATGCTTTGCTTTGATTTCTTGAATTAGTAAATAACACAATGATCAGAAAATTAATATAATAATTTTAATGGAAATTCATATTCTCCTAGCAAAAAGCTACTTTTGAAGAGTAAGTGATCAAGGGATGCCAATCAAGGAGAAGCTGGCTCAGAGACAGAAAACAGAAAACAGAAATATTTGGTGATTTTTCTACATCACATAAGCTTGATTGCAAAACACTCCTATGTACCATAGTAAAATCAATCTGTTCTGCTAAATTTACTAATGGATGAGTAATGAGAGAGTAGAGAAAATAATAATTTTGTAGACAGGAATAAGATGAGGAAAAAAACCCTCAGTAGAATTTGACAAAACTAGAGAGTGGCTCTGTTGATAAAAACCCACAGAAAGATGTATATTAAAACACACTGCAGACCTGAAAGGGGGCATTCACCAACAATATAGGTTTAAAAACCCTGCAGGATTGCATTTGTATCTGATCAGGGAAGCTAGCAGACTCTGCTCTCCAGAGACTGCAGATACACCCACCAAAGTCTGGATGAAGGCATTGGGTCAACCTAAGCATTACCACATTGATCAAGGTGTCAGGTTGCTCAAACATTTTCTTCTCTTTTTTATGTACTTCTCACCAAAAACATAAAACACGTCTCCTGTGTTATAGACAATTTCTGTAGCAAGTGGTTAAAACCCTATTTTTTTCAAAATTATGCAGAGAAATGTACAAACTGAGAGCTGTCTGAAAATAATCTACATATCAAGCCTGTGGTACCATTTGCTTGGCCAACAGATATCACAGAGTAATGGCAATGCTGTGCTGATCATTTTTATCCATCATTGACCAAATAGAAATTTTTAGGGACAGAACATGGTAGGCACCTTGGAACTACCCTATTTTTTGAGTGGCAAATTTGGCACAAATAAAAGTCTTGCCTCTTAGAGGAGGGTCACTCAATTCTTTCTGAGGGACCAGCATCTGAGCTGCTAAAGGGCCAAAGCTCCATGGCAAAAAGAAAATGACTCAGTTGGCAAGACAGGACACCTGCTGCATATGCCTTACACCAGGCTTTAAGAAAGCCAGATCTCTGACAGCAGTTTCTGGCCAAACCTTCTGGACTCAAATGGCATCCTGTCCATCTGTGATAACTAAATAATTCAGAGTTGCAGCAGTGTGGACACTTCATTTTGGTCTAATTAATAGATGACAGCAACCTTGGGACAGTCTCCCTTCCCCTTAGTTTGACTCTCATTAATCAAGTCCTTGAGCTAGATACTAGTTTTCCTACCAGCATGATCTTGGCACTCAAAAATCCAGGATTATACATGGCAGATGTAACACTAGGTGAACCAAAGAATCTCAGCCTGCAACTCAATTCAGCCTGTTAATTCCAGAAAAAGCAGTCATGTCCTCAAAGTCTTTGTGCTTTGCTGAATTCCTGAAAAAAACTTGTTTCAGAGAGAATGTCAAGTGTTATTCCCACTGGGCAGGAGTTACTGAAGCACATATGCTCATCACTGATTTGCTGCCAGTGCTCGTGTGACTGCCTGCCTGCCTAGAGGGACAAAGCTCACATCTGACACACAGAGGCTTACCCTGGATGTTCTCTGCCTGACAAACACACCGCTCTTTGGTCCACAATATTATTTATTATCATCAGAAACAGGGCAGGGGAAGATTTCTGAATTTGTGATTTTCCTTAAATTATTTATAGGGACATTGAGCAGAACATAAGAATTTTTAAGCTAGGGAATCACTGTTTCATAGCTGACAGCCCGTGAACCCATCTACCAACAGCAGGGTGGAAAACTTTTAATAGCTGAGTTACAAAACACACAATGAGTTTATGATGGCATGATGGATGCACACATTAAACACCAAGAAAATAAAATAGCTACAACATGATCTGTATTTTACACATAGCTTTTCATGGAACCTGTTCATGCAACAAGAAATTTATATTGCATGCTCTTTCATAGCCTGGATAGAAACTAACCTAAAGGAAATTATAAAGTACTAAAAAGTACTGTAAAGATGGAAAATTGTAAAAGACACATGAGGTGATAATATTTCTGTGCCAAAGTCTGTAGAAAGGTTGTTTTTTTTTTATCATAATGAGAAAATTTAGCAGTCTTTTTGCTTTCCATAGCCTATTTAGCAGCAATGAAAGTGTTGGTTTGATTTTTTTTTCTTGTCTAGGAAGCCAACATAAAAAGAAAACCCAAGGCAAAATAAGGAGGAGAAGGAGGCAGAGGGGACACTGTTCCACACCGCTGAAAATAATCTGTCCAAGGAAAACCCGATTAGTGCTTTGTGGTTAGGTCATCTACCTTGTGGGATTACTTGGTTTCAGTCCCTTATTTCCCAAGCAGTTAGGCACTTTCCACACTAGCTATAATGAATATGATGCAAATGTTCCTTGCATTGCATGACACATGTATCCCAGTCCCCATTCTGCTTAAACTACCATAATATTTCCTCTGTCTCTTCCTCTACCAGAGCCACAATTCTTAAATTTCCTCCTGCACCATGACACAGGGATCCCCTTCGTCCCTTTGTGCCTGCAGCCCCCTCTTTCATATAATCTCCAGCAGATTACGGTTTAAATCTACAAATCATAAGCCTGAAGAGACGATTTAGCACAGATCTATATCCTCACCTTGCACGCTAGCATGTTACACAACACAGAGGGCACAATGTCACCTCCTCCAGCCATGTGTTAAAAGGACATCCCAGAGGTCCTGGGTTTGATCCTAGCAGTGAAGCTTTGGGTAGCTCAGAGCACAGAACACCCTGATCCCCTCCACAGATCCAGCAGCAGTGATCAGGTGGCTGAGCAGGAATCTGCACTGGTCAGCAGCAGCACGACTGGGTCACTTCCAGACTCTTGCTGCACTCTGCTTGCCAAGGAGGCAGGGTGCTTGTGCTGGGGTGAGGCACCTTTCCTAACTTCCAATTCCTACCACAACATCAGCCATGCCTCCTCTTGGTGTTAGGCAAGCACCTCTGTTGGATTCGGCCATCAATATTGGGTCTCTCTATACCATTCAAAGCAAAATTCAGTAGAAAATCTTTAAGATTAAAACCAGAGCAACACCAGGAAAGAAAACTAGTGCACAGTAGGTCTGTTCTTTTCCAGAAGCTTTCATAATTTCAGCCGAAGCCAACATGCATCCAACACCCATAAAAAACAGCTAAGGAACAATTATTTCATGCCAGACATTAGATTAGAAAGTCCAAGATGATGATGTTCAGTAAAAGGAGAAAAAATCTGGACATATCTAATCTCAGAACATGCACAGACACATTTTTGCAGAGTTCAAAGCTGCATCAAATCTTCTTCCAAGCTCAGAATAAAAGAAACTTCACAGACAGCCATGGTAAAATTTGGGAAATCTGTGCTACAGGTAAACTTCCCTTTGGTATTTCCACATAACACTTCTCCAATGCAAGCAAATTTTTTATCTGGATCAAGGAAATAATATATGTGTGTGCCAGCTGAACTGCTTGTTCAGAACATGGCACCATATTTGCTCATTTTTTTTACTGCTCACTGCATAAGCAGAAAAAAAGATCTGCTTACCACATAACTCTAGAAGAAAACGTACCTTTTTTGATTCATCTACTGTGAGGTTTCAGCAGACATTTTTTTTTATCTTTAATACTAACTGAAAGAAATCCCTAATATGTAGAAAATCCCAATTACTTTTCTTCTCATGCAGCTCTCAGATAATTTCCATGGTTCTACATATACAGTTCTGCTGCTGGAAAGTAAAAAAAAAAATTGAAAGAAATGTTTTTACAATTCAATTTGCAATTGCTAAAGCATGACTTCAATTTGCAACACAGAAATTACGTTCTGGCCAGAAAAGCAAGAAAAAAACATTTGCTTTTTCACCTGCTTCACAGGTGTAAAGCCATCGTACAGACGCCAAGTTTTCATCCAGCCACCTGCAATTCTGACACAGCTGTCTTCAAATATGATACAAGCCAACATGATTAGGATCTCTAAATTGTGATTGTAAAAAAACTACCTGAATTTATAACTTCCATAAAATGATGGATTCAGCATTTCCTTTTATAAGGTGCTGCCATGCTTAATGAAAACTTCAATATGAAGTTCATCTGGTTCCTGATCTGACTTGTTCAATATTCAGTATGATACCTTTAGGTTAAGAGGAAGAATTTGGAAATCAAAGGGAAATAACTGTTAGGGGATGAACACAATTTTCCAAATTGCTTAAAAGAATATATATAAATAATAATCTTTGGGATCATTTGCTTTTATTTTCCTATGGCAACTTCTAACCATCATAGGCATATAATGAATGTCTGAACATTAAGAATTTATGTGTGCTGCCCTAGATGAGCAAAATTCTCAACTATTATTAATGAGGAACTATAAAACACACTTCAAGTTTTATGCCTAAATTACATGAAGTTTCCAAAAACCATAAATACATCTGTCTATGGGTATCTACAGAGAATTATATAACATGCTTTTAAAACACGGTCACTGAGGCAGTGAAACTCATCCCAAATGAGAAAAGATCTTACAAGGAACTTTTCTACAGAGTAATTCTTACCCCGCTCTGTTGTCTGAAATATTTATATAGATGTCTCCAGTCTAGTCAGAAAATGAAGAATAAAAAAATGTGGAAAAAAAGTTGTTTTGTTTTTTTTTTTTTCAAAACCAGGCTTGTTATTTACAACATGGCTTGAAACTAATTTTCAGTCTTCCCTGAGAAATTGAACCAGTATTTCACTGTATAGTAATTAATTTAAGAATCAATGTAGCTTTAAAATAGTAATGCAGATTACAGTTTTATCTTTACTTCCTCATAAGTTCAATCTCTTAATAGCTAGAGTGGTGTAATTTACTAGTTTTCACTTCTAAAATTCCACTTCCAATTTTTGTAGCACAAATTATGGCTTCAGTCTTTGCCAGTTCACATTGATATCGACAATTATATTTGGGATAACAGAACTCTGCAAAGTTCCATTTTCTCTGGCTGGAAATAAGCAGCAGCATGGACTTTTTAGATCAGAATACCTGGTAGAGCCAGTGTGGTATTGAACTGCCCCAGGTTGCTCAGTGCAAGTTGGAGAGGAAACCATCGCATTGAGTTTTCAACTCCTTGAAATCAGGGACTGCTCCAGTGAAATCTGCAGTGGCAGAGCAGCAACTGCTTCCAGGGCAAAGGACACTAAAGAGGAATTGGTTTGGGTAAGGGGGCTGAAGCAGAAGCTTTGTGTTACCTGGAATGGGCCTGCACATAAGGAGCTGGGAAGGGATGGAAAAGGTGCTACTTGAGGATGCACTGAGCAGATAACCCAGAAATCAGATGCAATTGGTTGCAGAATGTATTGCAATTCTTGTGCAGTACACATCTCTGCAGCAACATCAAGACTTAGAGTATGTAAGGAATGTGGGACTATTTTCCTTGGTTTTGCCTACACTTTTCTTCCTCATTCCAAATCCCTCATCCTTCCAAGACTCATTCAAAATATTTTGTCAAAAGTAAGTGTTCTTTTCAGGAGACAAAACCCCACAGACCCCTCTGCTGCTGCTCAGTGGCAGGTGATTAAAACCCATGTATGAAGTCCACAGTGTAACTGGCAAGATAAGCAACATAAGAACCCACAATTCTCAAAGCCAGCACACGTGTGTGTGCCTGAGCTAACACCAGTACAAGCAGCTAATAGCACTACATTAGTTATAATTTCTCAACTCGCAATACCTCAACTAGCCAGAATATATGAAATACCCTGCAATTTTCAGGAGCAGGAAACAGTTCCTAAGGGCTTAAAGGGAATAGCAGCATCATAAAAGTCACAGAGGCAAATTAAGATCAAAAGTGAACTGTGTGCCACAGATAGCGAATGAGAAATACATCTTTTAAAAAGTAATGCTAAATGGAAATTTCAAAAGTAACATTAAATTCTTTTCTTATGGCTAAATAGGAAAGGTTTTAACCACAATGCCTATTTTTCATGTTGTCAAAAGCATTTTTCCCTGAAAAAACATGCAGACTAAATGTAGTAAAACACAGGAGAATTGAAGCTGCTGTGGTCTTTGGCAGGTAAGTACCATAGGAAAAAGTAGGAGGTGCAAATGAAAGTACAAGCACCAAGTGAGCACTTTAAAAGTTCACAAATCTTGCTTGAGCAAGCTAAAGCAGCTTGTAAGATGAGTCAGCAGGCAGAAGAGGCAATTAGAGTAACAGAGCAAGGGGAAATGAAACAGAGAATGAAGAAACAACAACATTCCCACTGGAAAATTTCCAGCTTATGACAGAAACAAAGCTTCCAGGGGTCAGCAGGTCTGCAATAAACCACTAAACAGTTACTGGATAAAAGTTGTTTGGATATTGCATTTCCTTTCTTCATGTTCACTTCACTGGAACTGTGAACCTGGGATCAGGCTCACAATGTCTTATGTTTTCTAAATACTCTGAGTCACCCTAATGAGATCTGCTGTTTTGCAAGACTTCTACAGAAGCAGTTTTGCCATACACAAAGCAGGACGCAGCTTCAGCTTCACCTGTTACTCATTTATGTTGAAAGAAGCTGTTAACACCTTGACTACATTAACAAAGTAATGCTCCTGCAGACCAAAGTAGAAAGTGATTCTGAGAAACCAGGTCAGGACTGGAAAACTGACCAACTTTCCAGATGATGGAAGTTCACCCATGGGAGAAAAAAAAAATCACAAACAAACCACTAAACAGGAGAAAGTTCTCCAGTAAGCATGGTTTGGGGGACAATTATTTTTTCAAAACAAGCAGAGAGCACAAGAAATTCTTTCAGCAGTATGTTTTTCCTACAGAAAAACTAAGGTAGGAGTCAAAAAAATATACACCTAGGTTGGCTGTGTTTACCAAAGTGCCTTTTTGGACACAAAACTGAGTTTTTAACAACATTCTTTCTCTCAAAATTGGAGACCTGGATAGATTTTTAGCAAACATTGTCTTACTGAGGAGAGTAAAAACTACCAACTGCACAGATATTTCAATGTTCCCTTCTGGCTATGAAGCTTAAGAGTTTGGCTTGTACTTTTTCAGATAGGAAAAATAGACTGGTTTCTGGCCAGAAATTAAGTAATTTTCTCCACTTTACGGATATTCAGGCTGCTCAAACTGCCAAATACTCACTTCATGTTAACAAACCAATACATAGTCAGTGAAAAAGATGCCCAGCAAAACACCCATAAGCCATTTTTCACTGCCCTCAGTTTAATTTGTCTAACATACCAATTCCTGGAGAATAACAATGTTGTTTTTCTGTTCTTAAGTCTGGTTTTGACAACAACCACATTTCTCTCTTCCTGAAGGTGTCCTCCTTATTCCAAGAGCTTAAGCATGTCTTCCTGCATTAGCATTCTTCTGCTTTAAAGGCATTCTGCCTTTCAATAATACACACTTCCAGCTGAGTGAAAACAAGGAGGGACTGGATGCATGGATAGCAGATTGTCTGCAACTCAGTAACTTTTATATTAGTGTAATCACACCTGCTACATGGAGCTTTTAATGAAAGGGACCAAATACCATTTGCAGGATATGGCCCACATACTGCACATAGCAGTACTCACTCCTTGATGGATCCTCTGCATTTGCTCCTCTGGTGAAGGCCACCTGTGTTTCAGTCATGGTGATTTGCTTCATACATTCAAATTCACAGCTCACAGCCACACTTTGGCACTGTGGTTGTTTAACAGCTGCCACAGCCAAGGGCAAAACGACAGCAGTAGGCTCTTCCCAGCATCACCTCTCCCAACAGCACCAGCTTTCCCTGCAGGTCAAGAAGCTCTGCAGTCAGCTGTCTCACCATCTTATCTGTCAAATCCTGGAAACCACTTCAATGTGAACATGGGTGATAGCAGTGCTCTATTGTAATAAAAAAACCTATTTTCTAAGGGACCACTACACTTCAATTGAATCCCTCTGGGCAAATCCACATGCTTTACTCATCACCTGAGAGGAGATTTCCCTCTCTCTGAAGCTCCTGCTTCCTGTAAACTGCTAGAGAAGCCAGATACCTATAGCAGCTGATTCAGGAACTGCTGTAATCAGATGACTTCCACCACTTATTTGTCTTCAAGAAAAGTATCTAGCTCTCAGTCTTTCTCTTTTCTGACAGCTTTATGGTTTTGACTATCAAACAACCTGAAGGTTTCTCCACAACGAGAAACTGCAGTTTTTAGGATAAAGAAATATATGAGTCAGGCCCTGGAGTGCATTTCTTGTACTTCAGTGGGAATTCTGAGCAAAGCACCTTGGTGACGTCATCTCTTGCAGCATTACCGACTAAAGCTTTACACAGCAGCAAGAATTCCATTTAAATAAAAAAATTAAGTTACAAGGATCATTTTCTTTTCATTTACCTAGAACATCCAGGGTAATAACACATATAAACCAGTCAAGAAAATCCCTCTTCAAACTACATTTTATCTAAATTTAAACTAGCATCTCATTTTGGTCATTTGCCACTCATACTTCATCCTTCAATCACTTTACCAGACAGAGAGCTTCATATCTGTAGGTAGTATCCATTTTTATGAGAGCTCATTATTCCACTTACACCTCCGCTTTTATGGTTTCTAGACTTAGACTTCTTTTATTCACATCTCCTAGCAATTCCTTTTAGCTTAACATTTTTGTTGCTTTTCTACACAAGAATTTGTACAAAGTCTGTCTTGTCTGAGCAGCAAAAGACAAGCCAGTTAATACTAAAATAAGTTCCTCAAATTCCTCAGATTTTCAGCTTCAAAGCTGGGGAAGGCTGTTCACTGACACGATTTACAAAACAATTTGTTTGGCCTTTTCTGGGCCACTGAATGAACTTGCTTTTCCACATCAGACCATTCTTAATGCGGAATATTTCCACCTTTAATTCTGGGGTGCTTGCTTCTAAATGAACTCCCAGAGCCAGACCATTTTTTATCAGCAATATATGGAATTCATGTTTGATTTCAGTGGTAGTTCTACCTACAGAAAAAAACACCTGAAAAATAAGACTTTTCACGGGTGATCTTGCAAGCAACAGTTACCTGGCAAGACACACACACACACAGGTCTTTTCCAGGACAACCTGCACATTCCTAAAGTTCAGGGAAATCTTACTTAGCAGTTGTGATTGCAATTCCTATTCTCCCTCCCTCGACAGTATGACACTGTGCTCAGCTATACAGAGATGGGGCTGTTTAAGCCCTTGGCAAGAGTCTGTCTTTGGAAAGAAGGGGCATGTACCTTGATGCTACCCAGCCCTTCCTTACCAACAGGAATGTGCCACAGCAAGTTCACAGAAGGGTAAACGGGACACAGCATTTATAGATACATGGAGCTTCTTGGAGAATCCTGCTGTAAGAGCCAAGTGAAGTGCAAAACCCATTAGCATCACCGGAGCTTTACACCCTGAGAATGTCAAATAACCACACTAGCTGCAGGCATCTTAATGAAAAGCAACAGTAAGGAGTGGTAAAAGACAAGTAGATTACTTTAATTTCATTTTGTTTAAACTGCTACTTGTTGTAAATCTCCAAGGCAGCTTTGATTTCCTCTCTGCACTCTATGTAGCAGCAGCTCCTTCAACCACATAAAGTGGGTCAAGTTCTCTCTGAGAATATTTCATGGAGTTTTAGACTTGTCTGAAGGAGTAACAGGAGGATGAACTGAACTCATAGGCTATACAAACCAGGAATTATATTCCAGTCTTGAGTCACTATGTCACTCTACCAATAAGCTTCTGTGATGTCTTATATTGGATTTACCTGGAAGATAAATAAAAAAAAATTAGCCCAAAGCTTTTTAAAGATCTCTACGTAAAGGTAAAGTCTCTTTTTATTCCACAGACCAGGAAATGTTGTCAAACTCTTTCACAAAGGACATAAAAACAATAGCTTTATGCCTTGCAGTCAGAAAAGCACCTCATGATTCGATGAGATGAAGACAAGTGCACACAATAGGTGATGTTCCAGAGGCACAGATTACTTCAGCAGAAACTCAAACATCTCACATGCATGGCTTCAGCAATGGAAAGCAATGGAAGCAGTGCTTCAGCAGCCAGAATATCAATTTTATGTCACTGTGTGATTCAAAAGGAAAACAGAACCCAGTAAAGCTTTGAGCAAACACAGGCATGACGGTTCTTATTATAGCAGATGAAGAAAGGACAAAGCCAGGGCAGAGAGGACACTCACCACATCTCTGACTGAGAAGACACAAAATAATAGAAGTTGCTGGTAAGAATGATGACAGAGGTGAGGAGAACTACTCTGATGTCACCATGGAGAGCTACTGGAACAGCAATAGAAATATAGAAAAGAGGGAACCACAAAGTTTGAGAACTTTCCACTATAGCCTCACCTTGATTTTACTGCCCATGCACTCAAGAGTTCTCCAGAAGATCAGTAATCCTGGGCAAAGCTTGGCGTGCCAGACAAAATCTTCTTAAGGCCAGTCAGATACAGAAGAATAATTTCCATTGGTAACTCTTCAAAGACCTCACCAGTTTCTGCACCAAATGCCAGACTTAAGTCTCATATCTTGTCTTCACTGACGTAAGTGATGTACATTTACACGTATCTTTAAATGAAACAAAAAATGATACCAAAGCAAGCAGAAAAACCTTTTCTCAACATGCTTATCACACTTGTGAGAAAACAACCACCCCGGGACAGTCCTGTTACATACTACCACTTCTGGGAAACATTCACAGTGATGCTGCAGTCACCATGTCCTGGAGAGAGCAGAACTAGATTTAAGCACAGGATGCAGGTGCTAGTAATAATCTGTCTGTACTGGTAGGAATTGCAGCATAACTAATGTCTCCTACTGTAGAATGGTGATTGCAGCATAAGGATATACACAGCACAAAAACTTACACAGAACAGAAACACTCTGTCTTGATATTTATGTAACCACAATATACACTGCCCATTTCTTTAAATATCTTTGTGTTGTTCCATAGGAGAAACAGCAACTGCTCCAATTTAAATGATAATGATCCTGAAACTCTCTGCTGGACTTGCCCCTCTCAATTGGTCAGACTGAAATGGCAGGAAGGCAAAGCAGCACAGCAGAAGTTCCAGATCAGTGTCTGAAAAGTTTCCCTTCTCAGCAGTCTTGTGATTTGAGATGCACACAGAAGCGAGCACTTTGGAAGCAACTCTTTAATATTTTAAGAGAGAATTCTTTATTCAAGAAACGTGCAGTAACTCTTCCCAAACTATATGCAAAAATAAACCCCAAAATTCTAATGAAGGTACAGAAGGAAAAAAAAAGCAGCACAGCGGTGTTCCAAAATACATAATTCACAAGTTTAAAATTCAAGCACTCCCATCTGATGCCTGGAGCTCTCTTAAAATATTAACAATCAAAGTTCTCCGGTAAGTGTATGGGGTATATTTTATTCTGAACCAGTGCCTTGGGACAAGGTTACCACTCGGGGCATACATTTTCATCCCTTCTTTGCCCATCAGACCACGAAAAATCCTGTTGCGGAACAAGACTTTATCATAAAACTCAAGGCCGCCTCTGGCGTAGTCCTCAGAGAGCCGCGCTGCCCTCGTGTCGGCGCTGCAGTCCAGGTGATAGGTGACGGCGTCGGCACAGACGTAGTAGCAGAGCAGCCCTCCCATGGCAGTGACCACGTTACAGAGGCCACGGAGGACCACAGGGCCCGTGGATAACCCCAGAAGCAGCTTCAGAGCTCTCCCACAAACAAACGTCCCAGCCAAGCAAGCTGGAGCCACGACTGCACTTGCTAAAGGGCTGCCATTCTGCAAGTACATAACTTCTCTGGCAATGGCAAATTTCTGAGCTTTAAGGGAAAATGTGAGAGCTGCCTTTAAAGCTGCGCCTTGACTGCTCTCCCAGTCTAATTCCTTGCCATTTATTACAACAACATGGTTGACTATTCCTTTTTTATCCTCAGGTGTGCTATCAAAGTTAGGCGGGATGCCCACCAAAGAACCTGCGGGCAGCCAGGGAATTCCAGCGCTCACAGGTTGGAAGCCAGAAGCTGCAAAGGCTCTGTAGGAGTCAGTGGACTTCACACCAGTGTCTTGAAGGACATCCTGAAACACACCACAGAGCTTCTCTGAAAGCACAGCTGGCTGCCCCTCTGACCAGCACTCGTGCACCAGTTTGAACGTCTGCTCAGGAAACACATGATAGGAAAGGTTAGCGCCAAGCAGTCCCACGCAAGAAACGGCCAACACTGTGATCTTGTGCTTCTTTAACCACACAGATGCCTTCCGCAAGAAGCCCACTGCCATAGTAAAATCCTAGCCTGTTCACAACACAAAATCAGCAATTACAGTGTGCACAGATACACATCTCCCTAGAACTAAAAAACCCCCAAACAACCAAAGCAAAAACATGAGAAGAAGCAGAGCACAATAACCAAAGAAATATTTTTTTACATTAATAAAACACAAAATGTCTTCACAGAGGAAGAGATACACAATTTTTGGGCCTTGCAACACAGGATGATTGATAGAAAGAATTAGCATCTCCCTTTCCTCCAGTAAATCAATTTACCGCAATAAAGACAACACGCAAGCCACCACACTTCCTCCTTCCCCAGCAATCAATACATACCCTGTATTGACCCAACATACTTGTCTAGTCCTTGCTAGCACAATCCCACTCTTGCCTTCCACTACACAGTCTATAGGTATGGAGGTCAGAAAGAGATAATAATTACATCAGTCTATGCCAACCTCCTCTACAGCACAGCTGCAAAAATTTTAATCAGTAACCTGAATACTAAATTCAATAAGCTGAGTTTGACTACAACTTTCAAAACAGGATCACATTTCGATTTGAAATGTTTCAGGAGACAGATTTTTCCTTTAGGAGTTTGTTCTGATGGATAGTCAAGCTCACTATTAAAAAAAAACCCCAAACAACAAAAAAACCAACCAACCAAAACCCAACATGAAACAGTATGTATTTTTTTTACATTGTTGTTTTTCCTTTTCTTTCAGATTGCAACTTCCAGGCAGTGGTTCTAGCTTACTCAGCAAAAAGCTATTTTCAGAAAGCAGCATGCTTTTGGTATATACTTTTAAAAATTTTTCTCCAAAATAATTTCTCAGACAAATACTATGCTCAATCTAGAGCAGGCATATAAATTGTTTCAGGGCCTAAAACTATGTTATGACACTTTAAAATAAACAAATAAACTTAAAACTTTCAAACGTGCCAACTCATTCAGTCCAAGGGTCCTACTTCCTTTGGGAAAAATCAGTTCTTTTTATAATCCAAGCCATATTACATGCTCTGCCCAGAAAAGCTCCAATCTCTTCTTAAAAAAAATAAATTCTATTGGCTATAGAATTCCTGTCTAGAATGATGCTACTGTGAAGGTATAAAAATGAATTAGGCACCTAAATCCAAGAGAAATCAGTGAAAACTGGATGCCACGCTTTCAATTTGCAGAGTCTCCTCTCAGGGCTTTAACACACGAGCTTCACAGAATCTTGCTGCAGCTGTTAAAGACATGAGTGTTTCCAGCTGTCCTCACAGGAAGCCGAGGTGGCAGAAGGAAATTGTGCTTTGATACAACGAGCAAAGTCTTAGTGTGGAGTACCATCAAAGGTGGGTCTCAGCTATGCTGCTGGGCTCTGTAGGGCAGCAGCTGAAGCAGGGACATATGCTCTCCTTCCACATGTGCTGAACAAGAACTCCTCACAGAGCGGTGGAGTGGACAACTGGGGTCTGTAACATCATCAAACAGCACTACAGGACATGCCAGGATACACCAGTCATGATCAACAGCAAATGAGTGTTAAGCACAGAGAAAGCACAGAAAAAGAAATTAATTTAAAGATGGTGTTTTAATGATATGTTATTACTACTCTTTCCTATGAAGATATTTCAGACTGTAAATTCACCAGGGGAAGAATAATCTTGTTTAATGTTTATGCTGCACTGAACACACACCGAGTGCTTAATAAAAACAAGATGTATGTAATCATACAGTAATTTAATATGTATTTCTTAATGTAATAATTAATGGTATTCTTACATTCTGTTGAAGACAGAGGTGGTGAGTTTTTTGACAGTATTATTTAAGAAAAACATGCTAAAGAGCCAAGACCTTGGATGAAACCAAATTTCAGGAGAAAATCTCCTTGATAATAGAACTAAAATCCAGAAAATGGTAATACTTACACTCAAGTGACTATTTTGAAGCTTATAACCTATGGACAAGTCTAGTACTCTAGATCTGATTGAAAAGGTCATGTCATTTACAGTGCAAGGGGAAGCACTTCTAAGTGGATGATTGTAGGGAGGCTATCACTTGATCCTCATAGGCAGCTGAGGCAGGGTCTTCACAGGTTTCTACTGCCAGAGAATGCTCTCTCTTTGAAGCTGGCTAACATCATTTTAAGATTATGAGAAAATTCCCTCTTCAGCTTACATCCACATCTGTGTGGGGAAGAACAGACCACACTGAAAATTCTACTCACCAAATGAAAATTTCTTTTTTGCATGATCAAATGTGATCTTGCACATCGAATGCAAAAGTAAGCAGGAAATGCCACAGAGTATTTGTTTTCTCATAATAGTCAATACTCAGGAAGATAAAACTGTCCACAATACATTTTAGCATTTATGCTTTCAAAACTTTCCCCAAGGGTCAGTGCAGATGCTCAGCTCCCGCAGATATCCCACTGCAACCCCAACTGTGTATGATATCTTTATTTTTAATTCATAAACTTTGCAATTTATGTATGAGGAGAGCAACCGGAAACTGCAAGGCAATTTATACGGCCCATATCCTGCAAATTTAATCGTTTAGTAACCATGAAGCCACCGCCACGCTTACACGGCGGCCTCCCCCAGATGCTGCAGTACTTTCTATCTCTGTGGTGTCACAGGCACTTAATTATCTCTGAACTCAAAAGAACTGTAATAGCTAAAGTTCAGACGGGGGATATCTAGGCACGTTTGGCCATAACACGAGTGCGCTACTGAATGTATTGCTTTAAAATCGCACGTAGTCGAGGGGAAAGCCTAGCTTAAAGCACGGTCAATTAGGAAACGGGGTTCGGGCTGTCAGGAAAATTAAAAATATAGAAGAGGAGGGAGGCGGACAAGCACACCCCTGGGGCCCCGCGGCGGGCACCACCCGGACCCCGCGCCGCGGCCGCGCAGCACCTACCGCGGGTCCAGGCCGAGGCGGGGCTGCGGGCGGAAGGGGCGGCGCGGTGCCGGGTCAGGCGCCATGGCGGGCGGGGTCGGGCTTCTTCAGAACGGCCCGAGATGGCTGCGCTGGGGGAGCCTGAGTCTGATACAGCCTGAGCGTGGCCTTGGGCGAACGGAGCGAGGGCGAGATCCGACCCGCTGCCCGTGCAGGCGAAGAGCAAGAGACACCCGCCCACACCCTTCGAAGGGCAGCAGCAGCATGAGGCGGGGACTGCCGCTCTCTGCCCGCGTCATAAATTAATTCTAATGCGCTTGTATTCTGTGCTGTACCTCCCAGTGTTCCTGTAAAATACTTTACATCTGTATTATTAATACAGCCCTCTCCACTGCAGGGCAGGAGTGCTTGCCGGGAAGGCAGCAAGTGGCAGAGCTGGTATCCGTCGTGTAGGATTTCTTTTCTTTGTCAATCCTTACGGGAAAATAACACACGCAGGGATTTTTAAATTTGCTCTACAGGTACTGTCTGCTCAAAGCAGATGGCCATTGTAGTTTCTCAATAAGCCAGTGTGGATTTGTTGCACAGCCTGGGCACTCAGAGAGCCCTGGAAATGCAGAGGAGTTGGGTGGCAGAGCAGCGCCCTTTGGAAGCACTGGCGTCCGAGGGCAGAGCTCTGGGAAGTCCAGCCTTGCCCCGGGATGTGCAGTCCTTGCAAAACAAGAATACAGAATAGCTTTTGCCAGGTTAGGATTTTATTCGGGTGGGGGATAGTAAAAGGCTGGGTTTGTCTCATTTAGAGGAAGTTTGCACTGATGCTGGATGATTGTTTTAAAATGTCCCTTTACACCAGACAGTCATAAGGTAATAATTTTTCACTATCCAAATGGAAATTATGCTGGGTAGTGGGTTGAGAGGCAACAGTAGAAATAAGAGCAAGCTGTTCTTACTTTCTACTTAAAATTAATTTTGACACATGCTTTCTTTGTAGCAGCCCCTAATTGAAGCATTTCTTACTGGTAAAGGTTTAGTTCCTAGACATTTCAGTGTGACATTTGAGCTCACATGAAAGGATTAAGATTGTAAACAGAGTACTTAAAAGTTCTCATTCAAATTCATGGGAGTTTTTAGGACTTCCATGAAAGTACCCTAATGAAGATATTTATCCTATGTTTTTCCTACTAGATGACCTGATTTTTAGAAATGCTAGTGCTAAGCAGGCTTGGCTAGGCATAGCCTGTTGTGAACAGAAGCTGGTAATGACAACCTTGGTTTTAACTTCCAATAAACAGGTTGCTAATTGCCAAGAAAACACATTCCTTCATGACAGGGCACAGTTTTGCCCTTAGGTTATGGTTTTATGCAGTATGGCAAGGCAGATGATTGGTTTGCTGCCACCCAGTGAGAAGTCAGAGGAAAGATCCCACCTTTTTCACCTGTTCCCCTCTGAGCCACTTTTTGCCATCTATATCATCCATCAGACCCTCTTATGCACCATGTTTATCTCACTATTAGCAGAAAACATAGTAACAGACAAAACAGCATCACTTTTTGCTAGGTTATCAGGGAGAATGGGAACATTGAAAACTCTGAGAACTGCCAAGGCTTTAACAAGGTATGAGGCAGTCAGAAAGCTTGACTTCCCTCTTTATATTGTTAAAGAGCTGTTACAGTCTTTGGTCTGCAGCCTCAGCCCAAAGCTTTGTCATCTGCCAAAACTTAAAATTTTTGAGTTGGCATTGATATTCATACTTCATGTAGATGTACAAAGAAAATGTATATGTAGGTGATGACGAACAACAAACTCCCGCTAACTGAAACACACAGAGATTCTCAGGCTTTTAAAATCCCTCACTACACTTACTTATCCTACTGGTGAATACTGAGAGAGGTTTGCGTGAGGTTGTGAAATCTGACTTTGAGAGGTGCTTCTGCACCAGCTGGAGAGATCTAGAAAACAAGGATTTCTTACGCTAAACCTCAAAAATCTGGCATTGCATTTTCACTATGGTTTCTCTTAAGAGGCTTATTATAAATACGATTGGGAAAAACAGACACCCCAGCTTTACTAGTTACAATGTTGGCAACGGCTCTGGTTTCAAGAAGCAGCTATTATACCAAGGAAGGCGAAACAAGACCGAAGTGCACCCTGGTTTTTATGCACATACACATCGGTGTAGTCAGGGATCCAGGGATATGGACCACTTCTAAATTAGCCTGCTAGGTGGTGCTGTAGGACACGCTCTGCCTTATTCATTCAGGAATGTGTTCCAGTCCTCTCGCATATTTCACCATAAGATAGAGGTACCTACCATTATCTGCCTCTCTAACTTGCGATCTGTATGTGTGAAGCCTTGTTGCTACATTAGGAAAAAGTTTGACATTTAAATACAGAGCTGATAATCATTAATTTTGCTTAATGGTTTGTGTGGTCTTGCAGTCTGTTTTGCTCATGTGATTTCCAAAGTGGATATGTGAATGTGGAAGTGTCAGTAAGTGTCCACCAGCCTAAGATATAGACGTGTCTCCCCTCAACATATTTTTCTCTATAGAGTGTATTTATCTGATTTATCTGCCCTTTTATGCAAGTTTTTCTGTAATCCATTCTCCAGATATGAGCTTTAATGGAGGGTAGTAAGAACCTTATAATTTTGGCGCAGATTTATGGAACATTGCATGTCCCAGGTGTCAGATGAAGGAGACATTGCAGGAGTCTGGGGTTAGAAAAATACACTGTGTATGTCTGTAGAATTGGATTGATAGGAGGAGGAGAGAGATTTCCAGGTCTGCAAGACACAGATCATCCACCAGTTACCTATGGATGCAATAATGAAAACCAGGGGGGTAGAGTGTGGACATTAGGGGGTTTTACAAGACATGAGGACAGAGAAGTCTGATGAAGAACAGAGGAAATGTCAGAGGGCAAAAAGATCCTGGAATGGGATGTGTTGGCTGGTCTGGGGAAGATTTTACTGTGAAGGAAGGTTATGACTTGTGAGGCTGCTGTTAGGTGCAGCTCCCTGGTCCAGTTTTCAATATTGCTGAGGGTAGTGCTTCAGTAATGAACATGCGGAAGCAGCGCAATGCTCTGAAGCAAAACATATGCCTAGAAAGTGCTTGTACGAAGGTGACTTACAATGCCCTGTGCTGGAACTACTTCTAACTCAGCTGAAAATGCATTGAAAATGGCTCTATTAAGTGACCTTCAATGTTCTTTACAGGTGCCAAAAGGTTGAGCCTGTTCGTACTTAAATAGACATCTTACTGCACTGAAGGGGAAGAGCAGCTTGTGGCAAGACAGGCTTTCCAGCCTGTCATTCTGAGCAAGTTGCCCATCTCCAAATTGCAGCAAATAGCACAGTGACAGTGGGATTGAAGTACACAGCATTGAGCAAAAGCATGAAGCTCCAGCTCTTCAGATCTCAGCAGTTTCTTTTGCTGGAGAGGCAAGACAGCAGCCAATATTGATAATATATCCTTGCATGTCCCGTGCCCACTGTGCCTCTTATAGTCCCATGTGTTCCACACATAGAACTTTCACACTCACCACCTGATGGAGAATACAACTGCAAATGTTGCCTGTATGCCAGGATTTTTCTATTGGCTCAGTCGGCACAGGTTAGAAACCACATTTTCCTTTCTGTATTGGGTTTATGGACAAGGTTTGGCTGAAATGGCATTCTTATGCTGATAATCAAAGCAATGTGTAAGAAGTAGTAGGAAAAAAAATCCTGTCTCCTTGTTAAACTTTTCTGAAAAAGATGAACTATTCACAACTGTTTTTCTTGCTCCTGGGGCGTGTGCATGTTAATAAAGATAGATACGTTGTGTTTCCTCTCAAGATGAGTGATACAGACAAGCGTAATAAAGGATAAACATTCAGAAACACAGCCATGGGAAGAGAAGAGGGAATTCTATTTCTGGTCTCAAATCAAACCTTCAAACCCTAGTATCCAAGAAGGATTAAAAAGATGACTAATTTTGTTGTTGGTATTGGCAGACATATAGATCACAGTAAAGCAGAGAATCTAGAGGAGCTGGGAAGGTAATGTATCACAGCTTGAAACTGATCAGGCATGAAAAACTGCTGTTTTAGAAGCCATAACGAGGTTGCAAGCCATTTGGATGCTACACAATTCTGGGACTGACTTTTCTTTCGAGAATCTTTGAAGTATTGATATGCTTATCTAGACCTTCCTAAAGCTCAGACAGGCTCTCAGTAGAAGCAGACACAGAAAATGGAAAATACGCAGGTTTTTATCTCTTTGCTACTGCATTTTCAGATCTGGGAGCTAATTGTACAAGTGCCCTCACCTCTATCTGGATGCCAGAAGCTGATAAAGAGTGAGCACCCTGTGAAGTAAAAGAGAAAATCCTTCCCTCAAGCAGAACTACTTTGAGTATAATTATCAAATATATGCTTTTTTTTGAATGTGCTTTGCAATCTCTGCTGAGGCTAATGGACACACATCCACTTCCTTTAGGGGTGACTATGGTGGTGCTACATTGATGGTTGGACTAGATGATCTTAAACATCTGTTCCAACCTTGATGATTCTCTGATATCCAGGTGAACATGGGTGCTAGTAGAAAATCTGGATACCTGCAGCAGAGAGCTGAGAAGCAAAACCACTTGCAGATTCTGGTTAAATCAATTCATGATGAAATCCGTTGTTCTGCAAGTAGTCTGCTGTTATTTAAAACTGCTTCAGGTGTATCCATGTTATACCACATTGCATGAGCCGTACTACAGACACCATTGTGATGTCATTTGGTGAAATCAAAAGAAAACTGACAAACATAAGCTCATTGTCTAGCCTGGGATTTCTTGGCAGTGCACACAAGCCAAGATGTTAACCAGCACGATTGTTCACTGTCTGTAAGTAATACAGCCTTCATTTTTAAGAGCTCTGGTCCTGCAATTAGTTAGCTCTCCTAAAAGGAAGGTACTATAGTGAATTAAGATGTCATATCTTCATAATACAGCTAATTAGCACCATTTCCCTTTGGAATTGGAAGGAGTGTGTCTTGGGAAGGGAGGATGCCAATTCTTAGAGGCAGTGCTATAGTATTTAACAGATTGAATCATACTGTCTAACCTCGGGAATGTTTGAAGTTATTGCAAAAGTAACGATATTTGAAAGCTAGTAGAAATTGGGGCTGTTTCACTGAGTCAATCAGCCTAGGTGGTCACTGAGCACTGCTCCATGATGGGAGTACTTCACAAATGTTGTGACTTTCCAAGGAGGTCCTTATCACTGCTGGTAAGGGTAATTTTTCCTGTCTCATTAAAAGCTGTGGAAGCTACAAACAGAATACCAGCTATTCTAAAAACCATTACATTCTACTGTAGCAACAGACCAGAGATTTCCCTCTGCCTCAAATCAGTTGAAAAGACATCCCAGTTCTAGGGAAGAGTTATCACTAGAAATAACAGAATTAAATTATGAGAAAATGAAAGATGATTGTTAAAGTTAGATCTGTTTGGAACACTGGATTCCTATTAATTCAATCTGTTTAAGACTTGCCTTATTCAGTGTTATTACCAAAGCTCAGATCCACATCTTTACTGTCTAGGAAAAGGAGACTCATGCTGATAATAGTAACAAAAGACATATTCTGTTAATGCACAAACCATTTTCTTTGGCACTGCAAATCTGGTATTTTCTATATGTTACCCTACTGATTGCCAGTTTGCCCAGTGCTTTGCTGGGGAGCTGGAGACTCGAGCCCAGCCTGTTGAGTTTCTAATTCAAAAATGCCTGGCTACAGTTTTTTTACCTGCTCTCAAAGTGGCATCTATTTTTCTCAGTCAGAGGTCTTACTTTAAAATACTTAAGAAAAGGTCATAATGAGAAGATGGGATCATGTATAGCTGTAACACACAGCTTCTTTCTTGGACAGCATGTGTAACAGGAGAAAAATAACAGCTTCTGAGTGGGAGCTGATCTAGTCTTACACAGACTGTGTGAAGCAGAGAGCAGCTACAGTAAACCAAAGCTGTTCTCCATGAACCAACCGCCTGCAAACCAGGTGAAATCTGTCTGCTTTGGCACTGTGGTATGTCTGTGTGTAGGAGGGAAGGGGTCTGATCCCACACTCTCTTCTTGGAAAAATGTGTTCAGCCACTGAACAGTCCATATTTCCATTGCATCGGTCACTTAAGGATCTTCCAGTACTTTAAGAAACTTTTTGAGCTGTTCTTTAGACTGCACAGATCTTTGAGACTGCACATCTTGCAACTTTATATATGACTGGATCAACTCATATGTGCTTGCAAACGAATTAAGTTTTGAAGAGATCCCCTCTCAGCTAAAGAGTCTAAAGAAAGCAGTGTCACCCAGAGAGATTCATTCCTGTTTAAGCAGTAAATTTGGTTTGAAAGAGATAGGTTTGTTTACATGGTTTATGAGCATCTCTTTAATTAAATACTAGCTTTCCAGATCAATAGCTTTTTCAGGATAGTTGCTAAAGTGAAATCTGGATACCATAATACCAAGTTCATTTATACATCTACTGCCACTGCAATTATATATTGCTAGTGGTGCCTAATGAAGTTGGCCTACGTACAATTTCTTGTAGCTGGCTTGCAGCATAAGCATCCCAATCTGTGAAGGTAAGCTCTAAAGAAAGATGTTGTGAGTACCTTTTAAAATATGCATTGAAGACCTACACAGCTGATGTAGTTGCCACCTACAGTAACACCAGGACAAATTTTTATGTTGTCTTCCAAGAGTTGCCCAAAACTGAAATTCAGTACTGAAAAGTGAACAACCACAGGTTCAGTGTCATATCAAGTGATAAAGCATGTTCATAATATAAAACAGTAACCCTTCTGGATTTTTTTCACATCCTACAAATAACTCTGCATGAGGAGAAATAACCATGAAAACCCAGAGACAACTTCAACCCAAACAGCATCCTACCAAAGGGAATGCTCATTGGTTTGCAGAAACCAGTTTTGTTTCAGAGAGTCTGTTTTTTGTATCAGTGGTGTTACATCCTCTTCAAGCCTCCTCACGACTTGTTAATAAAACCCAAAGTAGAAACTGTTGTTTTTTCCCAAACGAAGGCATTCTCCACATTAAAATATAAACAAGGGACTGAAAAAGTCAGTGACTATGACAAGGATAAAATGCTAGGTGCAGAGAAACAAGAATGAAACTCTGTGACAAAGAATATGCAAGACAGGGACCTGTGAGACCCGTGATTGTTAGGCCACACCTGCAAAAGGCTAATAGCACCAAAGTTTACACTTGTATGCCACAAGTCACAAAGGAAGATGCAGGGATAACTGATAATCCACATTCTGAAACACTAGTTGGTAAATGCCAAGAAACCATCTGATGAATGCAAACCAATCTCCCTGCTAATCTGGAGTGATAACAGTGACTGATCCCACAATTGCATAATCACATGGGACCCCACAATCAAAAAGCTGGAAGCTGCATTTGAAGGAGCAGTCCTCATTATCCATAAAAACAAAGGAAAGCATAACATGTATTGTGGTAACTGCTTACTGGATAGCTTGTCATAGATAGTGCTAAAAACAAAGTCAGGAGCAGCCATATCAAGTGCTACAGATAGCCAAAGTGGTTTTCAGAGAGCAACTTCACAGATGAGGGACAACATCTAAGAACCAGGTGAGAAGGAGTCATGGTGTCCGCAGCTCAAAAACAGAAAAAAAAAATAATAAATGTATATATTTCTGTCCCATGATTTTTTTCATGCAACATTAACAGATTTAAGCTTAGAACTTTCAAAACAGCACTGTAACCAGCAAGAGCCGACTGTAGCTTACAGATCCCTCATACCGTGATTTTCTGCCCACAGATATCAACATTCCATCCACTGAAGAGTTACAGGACAGGAAGACTGTTCCTGAGTATTCTGGGAGACCATTCAGGCACTTGTTTTTGCTCCATGCAAAGAAAGAACTAGAATGAACAATTTAAATGGAAATTGCACACATAGTGCAGACAAAAAAAAAATTATAAAAAATGAAAAAAAAGAATTAACAAACCTGTTTGTCCTCCAAGCCTAGCTTCAGTAATGCAGTAAGTCAGGAGCAGACTGAAAAGCTTCATTTGCACAACAAGCAGCAACACAGGGAGGAAAAACCCCAATACAAAAAAAACAAATGAAAACACTCTTTCTTCCAAAACAGACTTAATTAACTAGCACCTTTTCTCTCTCTTAAATGTACTCCAGGTAAATTGATTCATCTCATGATCCAGATCACCTGATTCTTGTTTTCTTTCTAATCTGCAAATTTATAAACCTTAAGGACCATTTCTAAAGATGTGAACGGTGCTAGTTAGCCATTTTACGCAAAAATCAAGATCTCAACTGTGTGTATACTGTTCTTAGTATCAGGGCAAGTCTAATAAAAACTCTAAACCTAAAAACCCTGTTAATGACCACAAAGACAATATTGTCCTGGCAGACCTTGTAGCCAAAAACCCCCTGTGCCTGAAAGGTTCAACCTCCTCTTTTCATCTTTTGTTTGGCCACTATATATCTTGCTTTACTCTATAAACCTGTCTATGGTACAAAACATAGGCTATGTGCAATCTGAAATAAAGCTGCTTATTGCAGAGAGGACGCCAAAATGATTAGATCTGAATTTTAATGAGGAAATTCTTGATTTCTATGCCACTGGGATTGCAGGAAGTAAGATAATACGCATGAAAACAGGGCAGGGGGAAATAAAGAGAGCAACCATCTTTGTCTGTATTGGAGTTAATCCATTTAAATGGTTGTAACAAAACCTGCCTGCAGGTTTCTGTTTTTCAGAGGCTACATGTTTAAGCTCTAAGAATCTGCATTCCCAAGTTACTCTAGGTGCAGACAAGAAGTAACAGAATTGGGGTTTTTAAGGTTTTTTTTTCAGGTCATTGAAGAATCATTCTGTCTGGCCAAATTGTGCCAGATGGACAACACCATTTGAGCCTTCATAGTATTACTCCTTTTCCTGCCAAAGTGCCTTGGGAGTGACCTAGAGAGCCTCTTTCTCCAGTGTGAAAGTCTGAGCTGAGCCCCTACTGTCCACAAACACTGTTTAACATCTTGTTGTAAGACTTGTTTTGATTCTGTATGCTAGAAGTCAGGTTGTGGCTAAATGACTATTGGCAAAGGTATTAAAATAAACCTAAAGAAATGGAAACTTTCATTAGGACTCCAGTGGGCTTTGGATCAAGCATAAAAAGAATAAATGTTTTAAAGCAAATAAAGCAAAACTTCAGGTTTCCAACCTTGTCAAGTCTCTTGTAATCAGAGATGCCAAGCAGAGTTGTTCAGCTGCTAGATGCTATCAGACGCTATCTCAAACCAAGGTAATTATAAGAGATTTTCAGAAAAGCAGAGGAGAAAAATAAGTGCATTTTTGTTGACATAATTACTTCTGGATAAACAACACACAGATGAGTCTCAATTCACAGTCTTTCCTAGCAGCTCACTAAGGCTGTGTGTGCTCTTCAGTGGTTTAAGCCAGGGTTTACTCTCTTTTTCTAAGCAGAAGAGTGATCTGCTTAGACTTAGCTAAGAGATATTTTCTTTTGAAAAACAGGCTGTCTTCAGTTCTTCCTCATGCTGGTCTTGAATTAATACTAGTTTCAAGTAGCTGGGGACTTCATGCAACAACCAAATATGTTCAGAGCCCTAAACACTATTCAGATAATGCTGGACACAAGGCTCCAAAAAGTCAGTGTGCCAAGTAAGATCACCATGGGGGGTAGCACAAGTAATAGGATTATTGGTTATTGTTGCATTATTATGGATAAGAATGGTTTCAAAACTCATCCCAAATTCCATCTCCATTTCTTCTGCTTAATGAGGAACTTCTGTTCAATGGAAATGCCTTACAAGGATTTAAAAAGTTCTCCCCCTTCAGACACCCTTAATGCACACAAGGCCACCTTGCTCTTCAAATGACCCCTGGCCATTTTACCTGTCCCCCACACACATGGCCCCTTCCCTGCAGCACCTTCTGCTGGGCTCTGGATCACTCATGCCCATTTCCATCAGCTGCCAGCCAGCCTGGGCACCACTCTTCCAAAAACAGGGAGCAGTTGCAAGAGGTCGTTCTTACCTTCCACCTTGTGGAGAGTTTCATATGGCACTGCTGGAAAAAGCACCAGCAGACCAGGTCATCTTTGACACATTACCTGGTACTTTATGGTCCAGACAACAAGAAATGGTGTCCTTGCACTTCCCAGCTGGTGAGTGAGAGGCATTTGTCTGCTATTTCATGGGCATTGACTGGTGCATGTGATGAGAGAGCAGAGTGGATTACAAGCTGGCAGAAAACAGCATGGACTGGTATTATAGGGTTTTCTATCTGATAATTATTCTTAGGAGAAAGGCTTAAGCTTGGTACCAGAGAATCCCCTGATAGCAGGGAGGGAGAAAGGGCAGCTGACATAATGCCCATCTCTTGCTATTTTTCATCCACCAAAGCTGAATCTGATCCAGTTCCCTATGAAGGACTGTTGGACAGGCACTCTTGACTAATTCTCACTCACTTCTTCCCAAGTGACCTTCTCCTTCCAAAGATGATGAGGAAATCATCTGTCTCAGCTGCACTCTCTGGGAAATATTATCTTTTGCAAACTTTAATTTATGTTCATTGCAATTAATTGTTTTCATTCGAATTTAGCTTCAGACTTGGCTGTGTGGCTGGGAAAAGATTCACTGCAGTGCACAATAAATGTTGTATCCTGTGCCTCTGCCGTCTTTTCATATCTGCACAATAGCAAGACCTGGAAAGCAGAAACACTGAATCATCTTGGTCCAGGAGTGTCACTAACTTCTCTAAGAGCAGCCTGCGGCATCACACATATCATGTAAGAAAAGAGCCCATTCTTGAATGCACAGATCACACAACATGGCTCATTTAACTCTGAAGCTCAGTGCTTCATAAATGATACGTTCCTTCAGGGTCTGTTGCAGAAAGATATCAGAGCAGAGAGCTCTGTTTCAGCCCTCTGTTTTCTAAAGCTTTGTGTTAACCCAGAAAGTCTCCTGTCCTCCCAAGTATGAACAATATCTCACTACAAATCTGTTCTTTACAGTTTTGTACCCCTTTAGATTTTATGGGAAATACCTCTATTTGACAGATGATGGTAAGTGGTTTGTAGGGAATTCTTCTGATTTTGCACAGTACTCTGGGAGTCGTTATCTTCACTTTGGGATAATGACTGGAAGCCAAAAGAACACAGGTTTAGATTAGATATAAGGAAGAAGTTCTTCGTTGTGAGGGTGGTGAGGCACTGGAGGTTGCCCAGAGAAGCTGTGGATGCCCCATTCCTAGAAGTATTCAAGGCCAGGTTGGATGGGGCTCTGAACAGCCTGGTCTAGTAGAAGGTGGAGGGGTTGGAAACAGATGATCTTTAAGGTCTCTGTCAACCCAAACCATTCATTGGTTTTATTATCAGAGAGTTCATTCAAGAACTAGTATTGAAAGCATTGAAATAGCATATTAGATATCCTAAAGATGCCCTCTGGGTTTAAGAGAGCAAAACATCAACACATTCTGTTTAAACACAATTATACAAATCATTTAAATTAGCTGTACGGGTCATGAACAAGTCAAAAATTAAAAACCCTTCCTCCTTATGCCATCCTGCTGCTCCATGTTAGAGTTCCTTGCTTACACAGTACTCTTGCACAGCTGAGAGCAGGAAATGTTATCCTCTTTGAAGGACATTCAGTAACTATGCATGCAGAGAGTTAAACACAGGTATGAAGCCCCGGTTCTCTTTGTTTGAAGGCATTGTACATTTTAAGGACAAATTTTGAAGCAGAGAGTGCCATGTTCTCTCACAGATGTCACGACATCATGCTTTTGTATGTACTTTCCTGGAAAGTCCAGTTGTTATTTGGAGAAAGTTCTGGGTACAAGAGGTCCTTCTACAAATTGCCATGCTGGGAGTTACTTGTGAAACACCACGGGGCCTCTGACTTGTGGTGTCTGCCCCCTTAGGTCCTCCAGCCTCCTGCCCTCCAAGGGCAGGACTGACACAAAAATGTGGGTTTGAGGAACATACTTGGAAGTTCACACTGTAGCCATTCCACTTGCCACCATCGCTGAAGATTCTTGATCCTGAAAAATTTGCATTGCTATAACCTGAGAAGTGCACACAGAATGCTATGCTCCATCTCTAGTATGGCAGATTGGGACATTGCTGCTGTCTTCTTGGCCTTAAATTTTGATCCTTCTGGGCTTCTTTTAGTACCTTTTGGATGTTATTTGATAAATAACTTAACTGGACTTAGCTCTCATGAAAAAAATCGAGAAACTATGTAACCCCTCAAGAGTATTGCTCTCTGATTGAAAATTTCCCAGCTTCATCAAGAGTCTAAGATAGAGTACAGATAATTTTTTAAAAGAGAAGTGTTTTGCAGTTCTGATAAAATAGCAGGTAAACATTGCAAAGAGAGAACAAAGTGACCTCCCTTCTGTTTTTCCTTGCAGCTTAGAGAGTAACGTATCTCATTTCACTTGCTGCTGAGAGCCTCCCTCATGGACTAGCCACTTGATCACACCACATCCCACATGCATGAAATGTTCTCACAGCACTAACAGAGGAGGAGAAGAAACACCCAGCATTTCTTTACCAGCCTATTTCCAATCCCAAATTAATCCTGCCTGGATATCCCGAAGACTAATCGGGTTTACTGACTCAGCTTTAACAAAGCCTTGAGTGGATGAGTGTCCACTTCATTAATCCTCTGCCTGATCTCCCAGTGCACAGTCCTTACAGGCGAGAAGGGGCAGACACACTTTGAAGACTTTAAGCTACAAGCCATTTGCAAACAGATTTTCTCTTGTCCCCTAAACAGACAAGTGCTCAGTGCTGCTCAGTATCCAAATTCAGGATAATTATAGTGACCTCCCAGCTGTCACCGACAGAAGCGCGAGAAGGCGGATTATGCACATGAAGTCCTCTGCAGCTAAAGCTACCATATGTCCGGGTTTCACTGGGCATGTTTCACAAAGCCAACTTTCTCCAGGCTGAGAAAAGAATTTGGCCATTTGTCCTGAACTTGTTTGTGGCTGGAACCCCTCCCAGGCTGGCTGACACTTGGACTGGAGCCATGAAGCACACAAATCCCCTGCATATGCTGTCTTCAGATATGCTGGAATCACCATGTTTGTGCTGCCCATCTGCTGGAGCAGAGCCTGAAGGGCCTTGAAGAGTCAAAGAGAAAGGGAGATTAAACCTTAGTGATAACAATTTTCATCAAGAGAGGGAAGTGAGAGCTCTCTCCTGCCTGCAGCTCCTGCAGGCAGCTCCCAGCATGGGCAGGAGGGATTTGGGGCAAGAGGCAGAGCCTGAGCTCTTTGACAGGAGGCTGCTTTTCCAGACAGGAGCCATGTCCTGCATCACTGCTATGAGGAGTGCTCATGGCAAGGCAGGGGAGGCAGCCCTGCCTGCACAGCCTCTCTGCACAGCTGCTGCTGTGCTGAATGCCCCGTGTGAGGGCCTGGCAGCCCCAGAGATCTCATGAACCACAGTTTATTCCAGTATCAGCTACGTCTTGACTAGAAAACACCTTCTGCAATACGCTCCCTGTGGCTCAGCTAAAGATTCAATTAGGTTTTTGACTGTAACTCTTTAAAAGGCCAACTGTATTCTTCCACTTCCAGAGATTCATAGATGTCCTGCAGACATCTTACCATAAAATGAAATCACCTCCCCTCGTCATGTCTGCATTGAAAGATTCAGGTTGGTGAGTCTCAGCTGGTTTAATTCACCAGGAACTTTTTCAATGCTGAGTCTGGAGAAATGTTTGCTTAAGCTTTTATATAAAAAAAAGAAACCTATGCCAAGGAAACTGAGAAGAAAACAAACTATTAGAACACGCAGAGCTTGACTTTTTCCCTCCAGTGAAACAACACAGGCGTTTTAGTTTCATAATGTTTGTAGAGGGAAACAAAAGTTTATTGCTTTTGCTATTTCTATAAAGGCGCAGGGCAAAGTGTAGGGGCCTGTGGAGGAGAAGACTTAGGGAAGGAAAAAAGTGATAGTGCTATGGGGTGAAAGAACAAATCTCTAACTCCCTAGGTAATATTTAGAGTTCTTCGGTGGGAGCTCAGTTAAGGAACATGTGGGTCAGGGTTTGGGGCCTCATTTGGTAAACCAGTACTTTTGCTCATGAGGAACTTGAGTGAGTATGTGGTTTAAGAGAGATTCTTTAAGCCTAGCCCAATGAAAATTGGGTTGTGCAATTCTGACTCATATTTCAGGATCACTCATGCTCTAATTTAAACCAATAGGAAATTTTTTATTGACTTGAATGAGATCAAGATGAAGCCTTTACTCCATTGTGTTTCCTTCAGAGAATGTGGGACTAAGGCAAAATTAGATGATGGTCACTAGAAGTATCAAAATCAAGTGATTGCATCTTCCCCCTTCCTCAGAAAATATATAAATTGGGAGAAACACGTTTATTTCACAGAATCACAGAATTTAATTTCTTTAGAGATATGCACCCTTGAATTAAACTCCCTCAAAGTCAGGAAGATTATTCTGCCTTTGTATCTAGGCAAGAGAAAGGCAGAGTTGATTCAAGACATACAAAGCTAAGAGATTTAAACTCTGCCAGTTCCTACATAGTGCTGAAATTGATACAGTATGTCTGGAATTGATTTTTCCTTGGATGCTTGCAGACAGATCTCAGAGATGTGTTGGTGCTCTGTAAATGAAGGAATGACTGTAAGTTTACAGATACCTGGTTTGTGCTTGCAGCATTTGGGAACAAAGAGATGGAAAGAAATCCAAAGCATGAGCAGCAGATAATATGGAAAGCAGCAAAAACACAGAGTGGCAACTGACAATTATGAAGGAAATATAAAAGCCTGTAGTGGGAATACCATGCAGCTCAACATCAAATTGACTAAAATAATACATAGCATGGTTGGGGAAGATGAAGGAAATTAAATCAGCTAGATCCCAAGAGAGACTGGTAATGGTGGAAATTTAAAATTTTTCTAGCTTTGTTTTTCTGATATAATTTCAAAGTTTTGTTTTGCTGTTAGTTTGGTTTTTTTTTCTTTAATACAGTATGATAGAGCAGATATTGCTGAAATAATTATTTCATTTCCAACAAAAGAGATGACAGATCTCAACAAATCACATTTCAGATACAGAACTGCTTTACATGTGCCCTCATTCCCACATTGACTTCCTTGTACTTCTGTGAAGGATTTGTCTTGTTTGGAAGCACTGACCACAGAGCTCCTGGTGCAGTCAGGTGTGGAAGTGCTGATGGACAACTGTGTCTTGTGACTTCGTGCCACTGAATGCACTCGTGAATGCACACAGTGGGAAAAGTTGAGCTGAGTCCTTCTTAGATCCTCTCATATCCCTCTCATTCATTCTGTGCTTGGCAGGGTAAGTTCCTATATGCACATTCTGGTCTGGAAGGAAATATACTTTATTATAGAATAGGAAGCATAGGAATAAACCCTAATTAAATAGCAACATAGAAGTAAATCCTATTTTAATAGAAGTTTGATCAGCATCTCTTCCATCCAAAACATAAAATGACATAAAATTCCTTTTTTTTCCTTTTTTTTTTTTCTCTGGTGGTGGAGGTGGTAATCATTTTTAAAGTCCAGGCTTCACTGTGCGTGCATTAGTATTTTATAGTGTACTTGGCAAGAGTAGTTCAGTCTCTGTGACTTGCTACATTACAGTTTCCCAGAAGCAAATCCACTTTAAAAAAGCTTTTTCTTCATCTGAATGGGGTGAAGCACCTGTAGGCGGGGGCTTGAACTCAGATAAACTTGAACAGGCTTTGCTTCCAGAGCAATGCTGGTGGGAAACCATCCCCTCAGTAGCAGAAGAGCATGGGGCAGCAATGAACTTTCTGCTGTAAAACATGATGAGGTGACAAAGCTGTGGGGAAACACAGATGTGCTTGCCTTGCAGCCTTGGTAAGTGAGATCCTGCTTTGACTGTAGTGCCAGATGTCAAAGCAATGGTGAATTACCAACCCAAGTTAACTAATGTGGGGGGTGGAGGGAGGAAGTGTGAAGTGCTGATGTACAAGCATCATATAAAATGCCCTTGCTCTGTAAAGGATAGATCCCCAAAGGCCCATAGCAAGGGCAAGTAGCTGCTTGGACAACATGGTCTGCGTAAGGAGGCACACGCTTGTTCAGATACTTCATCTTGTAGGGGGAGACCTGCAGAGAAAGAGTATTGGGAGTATTTTTGTGGTAAGTATATAAATGCATTTGGGATTGGAGTGAGCAGAAGTGGTAAATGAGGGCTGCTCACAATTTTCACAATGTTTATACTTCTCTGGGGTAGGAAAAGGAGGAAAGGGTTGTGACTGCTGATGGGAGGAAAGCGGAGGAACAGAAACCCAGATGAACACACTCACTTGTTCATGGTCCCATCAGTGATCTGTGGAAATAATAGAGATTATAGCCCACATTAGGAGGATCCCTTCTCAACTAAAATGTTAAATGGGGTGGGAAGAAAGCCATGCACAGAGACATCAAAGCTTGAGTGATGACAACATGGACATGTTGTGCCTGTGGGTTCATGTACAGGCAGAGTCCCAGCATGGACCCATCTAGATCTAGGAAGTGTCATCTCCATCCCAGCCTTCCCTTCACCCTGTGCATCAAGCTGAGGTCCTTAATAGCCTTTGTCTTCTCCCCTCATTTGATGAGTATGTGGGCACTCAGTACATTTCAGATTCTATTTTCCTCCCCTATAAGTTGGTTTAAATTTAGGTGATATAGCTGATAGGACTGGGAGAAGAAGGATGCTGGTGCCAGTGTTATTGCATAAGACTGTTTTCAAATGGTAACGTGGCTAAAAACTGAGCAATCTGGTGTTTTGTATTGTCATTTATAAAAAGGCACCCAAGTCTCTGCCAGTGAGGAGCACTACAAGATGTTGAAATTGACCATGATTTTATCATCATAAATATCAGTGTAACAAAGTAGCCACTCTAAGAGTGATTTTTGTTTACTTAATTTAGATATCAGCATAGTTTTTACATAAGGGAGGGTTGAGTTAATTATTAATGCAGGTTCCCTTGCTGCATGTTTGTCTTTGCAGAGACATTATTACAAAAATACTGGAGAAAAATTTTGAAGCCTGACGACCACCCTATTTTTCATGCCCTAATTATCTGGTCAAAATCCTACTTTCCACTGAGTCAGTCTTTGCTGAGATTAGTGGAAATGCTTTTGGCTTACAGTGAGATACGAATTATCCAGAATGTACCCCGAGGAGAGAGAGTGAATTCTATTTAATATCATTAAAAAATGAGAAAGAGAAGCTCAAATAGCTTTTGTCAGTGGCATAATACTATTCCCAAAGAGTTGTGACATCTCTGTATTTCCCAGGGCTAGAAAGGCACAGTATTTTGATATTTTGTCCTTCAACTCCCCTTCCCTGCTAACAACCTTTTTTCTGGGCTATAACAGCTCCATATCTACTTCAAATTAGTTGAGACCTACTGGAAGGCAAAGCACTCAGTAGGGACATGGAATCTTTAAAGGTCCTCCTTCATCAGCAATCTAGGGATCCTGGCAGTGCAGGGGTTAACCAGAGAAAGTGCTGGGAAGAGACAAACTGGGGGAGTCCTGAATACATGGAAAAGCCACAGCACAGAGACGAGAAAAGCAGCAGCAGTGTGGTCAGGGTAAGGGTGCCTCGCCACAAAGCAGCAACAGCAACCAGCCCAGAGTCAGAGAAGCTCTGACAGACCCCTGGGCATCTGACAGTGTTACCAGCATTCCTGCAATAAACTGTGAAATTCAAGCACAGAGACAAGGCCTTCCCATTTCAGTTTCTAGGACATGTTTACTCCTTTCAACCAAATGGCAAATGAAGAAATAAGAAACCTGAATGCCGTGGTTGAAAGAGAAACACTGATTCCTAGAAAATATCCCAAGACTTTTCTGATTCTCATTTGCTTGGGTCTGCTCCCCTCATAAATTGGGCAATAACTGAGCAATTGGAGAACAGAATGGAAACTTAGATTACACAAAAATTTCCCTTGAGGGCTCTGATTTGAGACCTACTTTAATCTAACCTTTCCCCTTACTTCATTTGCTTTCCTTGATTCATTAAAACACGTTGCCTTACCGGTGCAGCCAGAACAAGGGACTTGCAGTGGGTTGAGAGGCTCCTGTTTTTTAGCTCTTTTGGAAATATCTCAGAGCAACCATCTGTCAGTTCCCACCAGCCTGGAGAGCTGCTCTGACAGCAGATATACACAGCATCTCCCTGCTCAGCACTGGCCCTGTGAGAGTAGGGGATGGAAGAAGAGTTGTGCAGGGCTTGGGAGCAGAGCTGACGTTGCAGCTGGTGTGAGAGCTTTTCGCTAAAGTGAAACCCCACCAAAAGGCTTTTCTCTTCCACATGCACCTGAAATGGCTTGTCTGCTACAGTCAATAAGCAGAGATTTCATTTACTGCTTTCTGTAAAGAAGGGGAGGGTGGTATGGCTGTCTGACATGTCTACAGATTTGGTGAGATCCCCAGGGTTAGCTGGAAAGCCTCCCAAGTGAGCAGCATGCTGTAGGAAAGGGGCTGGTGGAGAACTGACAAGAGATGAGAATCACAGCTTAATAATTCCTTGCATCTTAATGGGTTTTAGGTGAGAGTTTGCCAGAACAATGGATAAATAACATAACAGCAAAAAGCCAGTACCAAGACAATAGGTACTAAAACATGATGAGTTTCTGCCGTGTTTATAAGGCACACGAACAGTGAGTCTGCCGTGAATGCCACTGCCACACATGAAATGTCAGAAATCAAATCCTTTAGCCATCTATGCAAGTATTTGTTCTGGAGGAGTTGTTGTGGTTACTCATTCAGGAAATGGAAATCTATCTTACATTTTCTCTCTACCCCGTAAAACTGCTTTTGAAGAGTTTGTAGCAATATGCTAATGAAATACAATACTTCCAAAATTTGGTTACCAATAATTTACCAACAGCTTTACCTAATGCCAACAACAGGTTGGCTCATAAAAAAAAGCTCATGTTTTATATTTTAAAGTTTTCACCCTAAAGTTTTAGCTAAACTCTAGACTCCAGTGATTACACTGAGCCTTTATGCATTTTCCCTCCTGCCTGGGAGGTGATACCCATTTCCCTCCTCGGCTTCACATTCCCTGCTCCAACTGCTGTGTGAACAAATGCAGACTACAGCCGCTCATTAACATATTCCAAGTCCTGCATCCAGACTAACAAAATTATCCTGAATTATCTTTGGTTCTAGGCTGCAAACAGTCAGCTGGTGCTGGCTAGTAGTTGCTGGTGCTTTTGATCTAGGGATCACATAGGTAGGGTCAGAATGGATATTGCTGTGCCCAGGTGCTATAGATGCCACAACTGAAGCCCAGATAGCTTTTTTTCCAATAGGAGCTGAAAATACACATGCATTATATGTGGCAATATGGCTGCATATGGTCACAGCTCCAGGTAAATGCAATTTTTAAATCACTTCCTTTTTAGTGAAACTTTAATGCTGTGGAAATCCATGGAGGAAATGGAGAAAAAAGATCATACTAGATACAATGAAAGCTCACTCATGTTTGATCTTGTACCCTTTGGAAGCAGATATATTTATTTGCAGCACAATCTCAGCTCCACTGAAGTCAGCAGGAGGTTTGCCACCATCTTCACAGGCAGCAGGCTGGTGCTTCGGAGGGCTGATCAGCTGAGCACACTCTGCTCCTCTGCTGCAGAAGGAGCCACTAATGCATGCCCTCGGCTGCTTGCTGTGCTAAACCCATTTGTCTGAACCATGGCAGCAGAAAACACAGTTTTAGTGATTAACCCACTTTTACTGCTATAAAACTAATCAAGCTGCTTCTTTTTATTTATTAGTGGAGTCCATTTTAAGTTCCCAGATGTTCAGTTGTAGCGCGGGAAGGTAAGTTTTGCACATTTAAAATGGAGTATTGTATTCATTTAAGGAACAGGAGGGGAAGGGAACAGCAAGCAATCCTTTCCCTGGCTGAAGACTGACAGCCTGGCAGCCCCACAAACAGAAAAGCCTTTGTTTGCTCCTTCATGGCCACAGTGCCCACAGCTGTCAGGTCCAGTGCTCCCACACTGGCCAGCTCCTCATATTAGGAAGAAGCACTGTATCCAAGTCAGGGACAAGCTGAGCAGATCCATCAAAGCAGAGTACAGAGACAAGACAACAGATCAGGCTGTAGAAATCAGGCAGCCGATTTCTTGAGATGGGAGACCCTGAAATTCCAGGAGGGTTAAGATGCTTAGCATGTCTATAGGGCGGTGGAACAAATCTTCAGGGGAAATAACAGTGCAGGAAAGCTGTCAGATGTTATGGAGGAGGATGGTTGGAAGGTACTGCTTCTCTTTGAAGTGGTTTAGCAGCATTAAATGTGCACTTTAAAGATCAATTATAATCTGAAACTGAAACAGAACTCACCTCCAACTGTCCTTTGCTGGCTGGGGAACATGAGCAGCTGCTCCCACCAGCAAACTGTGTGTGAATGGAAGGAGAGGTTGGGAGATGAGGAACTCCTAAACCATGTGCTTAATGTTCACGTGAAAATGTGCCAGGAGGTGCCAAGCTTTTTTTCCTCTGCTGCACTGACAAACAAGAAGCACTGCTCTTCAAGTTTCAATAATAGGAGGCCCTTAAAGCACAACCCATCCTATCCTCTGGGTTTCTAGTAAGAGCAGTTCGGATGAGCACTCATGGGGATTAACAGCTCCCTTAGGGCCACAGAGCCCACCATCCTTCTGCTTTATAGCCCAGAAGAGCACTGGTGATTCCTCTTGGCTCTAGGTGGTGGCCTGCTGGAGGGGTTAAAGCTCTTTCCCTCAGCTCTGGTCCAGGCAGACCTTGAGCCAGCATCTAAACAAAAGAGCTTTGCCTACAGCTTTCCCCAGCCAGCTTCAAACTGCAACTTACACAAACAGTCCCTTGCAGTGCTTGGAGCAGCGCCGCTCCCGGGCACGCAACCAGGACCTGTGCCTTGCCAGCTGCCAGTTCAGCTACTTGTGCAGCCCCTGTTCTTGCTCCTCGTGTTTTCTAAAGCACAGAGCACTTCTCCTGCCTCTACCACTCTAGGCATCACGACAAACATCTACCAGAAATATTGGTGAGACTTAACTAGTCAGGGCCACCCCACTGCACTTGCTGCCCCACAAGCACTCACCACAGCATTTGTACCAGCCCCTCTGCTCCTGTATTCCAGCTGGGGAACCATGGGCAAAACTAGTCTATCAAATACTGTCTTGAAAGCATAAAGGTTATTCCCAAGATTCGGACCTTTCAGAGACACTGCAGCAAGCAAGCTGAGGGTAAGGGTGTGCCTGCAGGGGGCCAATGGCAAGAGATCAGGCAGTAAGGCAGCCTTGACCACGACTGCTGGCCTAGAGCGAGCCATTTGGAGTGATTGCTATTAAAATAAAATGAAATAGAATGAAATATAGTGAAATAATCATTGAAGTGGCACAAAGGGGCAGTTAATACCCCTACTGTATTTTAAACTCTGGAAATATGGAAGACAGCTGATTTAGACCCTATGTTGTTCTGTCCCCATTAGCTGCAAATGTCAGCAAAACTGATAAAGACGGCAGTGGGAAAGCAGCTTTGTGTGTAACAGTAATTGGTTCTGAATTGCTTGACAATTCTAATAACTTTCAGACGACTTGGACAAAAGGGTAAGCTATGGACACTACAGCAACAGTGGAGTGAGGTAAGGCAGTATGAAAAGGTAACAAATATATTATAAACCTCCTGAATGAACAAAAACCTACCATCATTTTCACAACCTTTTTCAGATGTCAAGCAGATGCCCACAGCCAGGGAGAGGAGTCTGAGAAGCACTGGTAGCACTCAGGAATTCCTTCCAGGGGCCACGGACAGGGTTTCAGAAGCCATTTGCCTAAAAGCAGCTGGCACATTGCTTGCTTTCGGGCTTTGAGCCCAGGTAGAGGCCAATGAGGCAATGGAAACAAAGGTCGACCACCACTGAAATAAGTCTTCCAAAAGAAGTAAACCCACTGTGAGTTTGTGGTCCATGCCCCTGCACTGTCCCCCTGCAATAGTCCATCTCTATGTTGCTGCTCCCTGGGACATCCCAAAGAGCACAGCCTGTTGCTCACACCTCTCTGTGATATTTTTCTCATGTTTTTCTCTCCCTTTTCTCATTTGTTCGTGTCTTTCACTCCATGATACGGCTCCTAAGCTAACTTTCAAGCTGCCTCCTTGCCCTTCATCATGTATTTTGCCTCCTGCCGTGTCAAAAGGCATTATGGGATTTGGGTGATCTGAAGCTACACAGGGCTAGCTGGCAATCAGCCATCAGCAAGCAGAAGGATGGCCTCAATTTTCCCTCAGTAGAGGCATTAATAATTTTATCTTCTATCCAGCCAAAGATTTCTACATTGAGCTTATGGAAACTTCTCTTGGAAACCTCCATTTATCTGCCTAATGTTTATATGGACAAGAAGCTCAGATTACCACAGGCAGACAGAGAAAACAGGCAGAAGGACTGAATGGGTTCAGTTGTGTTAGGGAGCTTTGTTAAAAAGTTAGAATATTATGTTTATGTATGACTGAAATAAAAATAAAAGAAATCTGTAATTAAGTAAAGCAGTCTTTACTAGCTTCAAAAGAAAGATTCTGGGGAGCTGACAGGTAGAAAATAGCTTTATATGCATTGTCTGATATCTGACATGTGCCCCTAGAGAAACAAAGTCTGTATTTTTACATGCTCTGTTCACTCTTTGGAAGACACTTCTTCCCCAGACTGACATTTTGGTTACATTTATTCCCTGAGGCATTTTACAAGAAAACACGGGAACGTATTTGATTGTTCAGGAGGTACTGAACTTTACATAGATGGCATTTGGAAACACAGAGAGCTCACACCTGGGAGCTCCAAGTGCTCTGAAAGAAGCAACACTGCTGGGCTCAATTATTTAGAGATATAAATTTGGGATGGCAGTAATACCAAAACAGGGGGACAAGTTAGCACTGCTGGATTGCACTAAACTCGTCTGTAAAACATACTGGAATTTCACAGTAAAGTGCTAAAAATGAAGGTTAGAGAAAAGCCTGTGTGAGGAAGGCCACCTTTCTTTGGCTGTATGAAGCCAAACTCCAAGAGTGCCATTGGGAAACCATCCGAATGAGTGTGAAATGGAAATGTTATAGGAAACCCGGGACATTTCCAAGGTCCTAGTCCCAACAATGAAAATTAAATAATCAGTCATGCCTTGGTTTAACTGGCTGAGCTGAAGCAGAGTGTGAGGGAAGTGCAGGCACAGATCCTTTACCCTGTTAGCCCCTGCACAGGCATCAGTGTGAAGGAAAGAGAGTCCAAATAACAACATGCCACAGCTGAGAAAATGTGCCCAGTCAGCCTCTACTGCCTGCTCAGCATTGTCAAACCACAGAAGAGCACCAGGCAAATAATATCTGGTGCTGCCAGCAGAAAAGACGAGTGCGTGCAGGGTGAGATACAGTCACGGGAGTGCTACAGTGACACAAGGAGCTGGGCAAGCCAAAAACCCAAACCTGCCATGCTGGGAGCAGCCCCAGGAAATGTTTCATGTTGTGGGTGCAATGGCAAGTGGCTTCAAGGGAACTCAGGTGTTACTGATAAGAGGCAGCTCTATGGTCAGAGGAAGGTGGAGGTTCCAGGGGAGATGCACCCTCCAGTGCCCAGAGGAGAAGGAGCAGATGGACAAGTTGGCCAGCTTCATCCAGAAGATGGGCCATGACCCAGGAAAGGTGATGGATCATCATCACCCTGCACTTGCTTAAGTGGTCACTTAGGTTTCACCTGCTTTAGGCAAAGCTGCAGCCTGGAAAAGGGCACAGGCTCCTGGCTGGCATGAAAGGTTTTATTTGAGCCCTGTTTGTTCCAGTGACCAGCAAATGCTGAGCATTTGACCCCATCACCTGCATTTCCCCTATCAGACCCAGAGTGAATGGAAAGGCATAACACAGTGCCATTAATTTATAGAAACTGGGGACAGAGGAGGGAATCTCAAATGTAAAGTTAAGATATGGCAAGTCTGTGTCAAATACACATTTCTCACTTGCACACACACACACATATGGTCTCTCTCATTGCATCTTCCACTATATTCTCCTCCCCAGTAAAATCTAACCTCCCTTCTTCCCAGCCAGAGAGTGCAAATGGGTTTGTGAACCTTAGGAAATCATTTATAGCTGCTGTAAATCTGGAGCAATATACACACTCAGATGTGCAGGTTTCATTTATAAAGTAGGATTTATGGTTTTACCCTTAGATCTGCAGATGGGTTTTATTGTGATTTATGCCTGTGTCATGAAGGACCATATATAAGAATTACCTGATATTATCGAGGGACCTATTCTTTTTGGCCTTTATCTTTTTTCTGAAGCAGAGACTACTTAATCACTGCTAGCTATATACTGAGTACAGTGTCCTTTGTGAATTACCCATATCCCTGTTTTCAGTATTATTAGCTTGTGATGTTAGGACTAACCCAATGAAATAGTCACAACAGATGCTGAATTGCAACTATATATACAATTTATAAATGGCTCTTTGGTGATTGTGTTGGTAAATTTAATTACAGTCTTTTAAAAAAAGACATTACATCAACATTAACTGAATGCCAGACTCAAACTGAGGTATGAAAAAGGCTCTTTGAGTCCTCTGAGTAAAATATTTAGGTTTCTGCTGTTATTGTCAGAGGCTACACCTCAATAGCATAAATCATAGGGAAAATGTCCCATTTCTGAGAAAGGTGAAGGCCAGCTTTCTGAAAGCATTCAGCCATCTAACCACCACTGATTTTTAAAGGCACTGTAACTCTCCAGGGGGATCTTGCCTGAAGAAGGAGAGTGACACCTACTAGAGTGACACCTACTAGTGACACCTACTAAATATCCCATTTATTAGGCTCCCATGGCTTTTACCCGGCCTGGACACCCAAGGGTACCTTGCCAAAATGCCGCTTAGGTTTCCCCATGTCGCTTCCTGTGCTAACACACCCCCAGAAATCAGATTGAAAACCTGTTTTTCTTTGAAAGCTAGTAAGTTCAAGGATCCTGGAGATGTTTTGGTATCTTACACTAACTAGAATCACCTTTGATGGCCTAGGTCTAACAGCATAAAAAAGATAACCTGTGCCCTTAGGTGAGTTTGAAACATCTGCAGCAATTGCCAGGAGATGCTGCAGTATTTCAACAGCTTTATTTACACTCATTTATGCTAACAGCCAGGCCCAAAACATGAAGATCCAGCATTGTGTCCTATTCTGTGAGTGCTCCTTGACCATATAGGCCTGATAGTCCTTTTCCCTGCCTTTGGTCCAGGAGAGATGGGAAATTTCACCACCCAAAAACTCTTACGAGCCTGGAGCAAGGCACTGTCTTGATGAAAGGTCTTTGAATATCATTTGAATCCTGCTTCTTGCTGATCCCAGCATTAGGAAACGATACAAAATGTGGCATTGCTGCTGCCTTTCTAGCAACTGCACCTGTGTGTTGTAAGGGAAGGGCCCAGGCGTGTTTGTGGCCCCAGCTGCACAAACAGGGCTCGACATGGATTGGGCCTGAGCCCAGCCTTGGTCTCCAGCACCACAGACCCACTGTAAGGGAAAACCTCACATCTAATCACACGTTCCTCTAGATGAGAGGATAATTGGAGCCCTGTTCCCCCTTCCATTTCTACCTCAGCAGTAAGTGCTCCCTGGGAAGAGGCTAGAGCACTCAAAGGAGCAATCCCTCAGGAAATACGAGGCTGTGAGGTGGGACTGATGAAACTCCTCCCATATGCTCTCTGTTGGCCCTGACTGGTGAGAGCAGCAGCTCTTTGCAGTGCTGTCCCATTTCAGGGAAGGTGTAAAAGTGCCTTCAAGGGGCATTTTCTTCCCTTTGTCCCCCAGGATATTTGTGAGAACTGTGATATAAAGATTGTAGGGAGCACCTTCTTTATCTCAGGCTCCCTAAAGCTTTTTTGCCTTGTCAGAAGAGAACTTACCAGGCATTCATCCCTGTTCTCTCCTTGCCTGCCATGATGATAGCTCCTTCCTCACCCATGCAGGAAAAGCCCTAGATTTCTGGAAACAAAGTTGGAAATTTGGATCAATCTAAAAGACTGCAGAGAGGATGTCAGGGTCTGATGGAATGGTTCATTTAAAAGAATTCAGCTTCAGGAAATGACTCTCATGATTTGAGTCCTGAGGGCTTTTTTACATCCTCATGAAGGTATATGATGTGCCAAGACTTTGATCTCAAGAGCTGGCACAGAACCCAGAGAGGTGAGACATCAGGCACTGGGCTTCACTTGCTGTGGTCCATGTGTGGATGCAACCTCCAGGAAGTCCTTGTAGGAGCTCAGGAGTGGCCTAAGCTGCTGGGAGAGCTACAGCTCCTTTGTCTGAGGTATCCCTAGTGCAAGCCTACCGGGCTGAGTCTGTGCAAGGAATTAGGGAAAGAAATGCTAAATTTCTGGATCCTGGAGAGCTGTAGATGCACATGACATTTCTGAGCAGCTCAGACTGGATGGAGTGGGGGAATTTTGAGACCCAGAGATCAAAATGACTGCAAACATCTGGGGGGTTTTAAATGGGGAGGTACCTTTGGAGTTCATACACACTGAAAGTCTGGCAAAGGCTGCATTCAGCATCACAGTATTAGATTTAGGCACCCGCATCCCACTTCAGGTTTAAAGCCTTAAGCAGCTCTAGTTCATAACACTCAAATTTACTTCAAGAATTTTCTTATTCTGTGTGCAACTTCCCACTGACTGTTCCATTTGCTTTCAGGTTGACAGCCTAAAGCACCCCAGTTTAGATACTTGGCTGCTAAGTAATATATATTTTTCATCAAAGCAAGTAGAAAACTTAAATGAGGTATATAAATTCTTAGCAAAAAATTCAGCTTTCAGCAGTTCTTGTTACATCCATTAAAAAAAAGTGGAGGCAAAGTATTTTGAAAGTGCAGAAACTAATTTCTTCTTCAGATTCAAACAGCAATTTTAGAACTACGTGACCCATTTTTAGTGCTGTTTATTAGAGCTCCCTATCTTCTCTCATGCACAAAAATTTAAAAACTAAAGTCTCAGTCCCAGAGGAGCAGCCCACATAGCCCTACTACATGAAAATAAGAGACTGTGATGCTCGGTGTTTTGTAGCTTTCTAAATGGGCCTAGAAACATTTACAGCCTTAGCTAATCACATTACATTTGCTTAATTAATGGGAAGAGCCTATGCTCTCAAGCTGACAGGCTTTGATAGATGAGTACAGCTGCCCTGGCTTTCAGCAGCATGTGTGACTGCTTAATGGGAAGAGGGTGGAGGACATCAGGGGGGGCAAAGCAATGAAATAAATGTTCTGTGTGCATACTATTCATGCTTACTCTGCACCTGAGATGGAGAAGCAGCTCCAGTCCCTGTTTGGGTTAGCTGTACCTGAGACCAACCAGCCCTGCCTGAGGAGGCAGCCCATTCCCTGGCACAGCCCAGAGCCATCATCATGGGTCACCAGTCTCTGAGGGTGCTCCCACCCAATTTGCATTTTTTTAGGCAGCTTGAGACAACCTTAGTGTGAGAAAGAGCTTTCTGTAAATGAGAGCCAGAGGATGAGGAGAAAACCAGTGGTTTCCTAAGCAGAGAAAGAAAAATCCTGCTCTAGATGGCACAGGAAATCACCTGCATTTTTCAGAACTTCTCCTGTACTTAAATCAGAAAAACAGCCTTGTCTCCTGCATTATCTACTCCGTTCCTGTCCAAGTGACTCCTCATGTGCTTGCGTTACATTACACGAGTCTGAAACACATGATATAAGCAGCTGCCAGGCCAACTGCTCAGATGATAATTGAGCCAGTTGTACACACTTTTGTACATCATACCCCATCGCATCCAACTCTTATTCACCCTGTTGCCAACTGCTTCTTGTCTGTTTTCTCCAGGAAACAGACTTTATCTGTGTCATTTGCAGGAAACCCTCCCAGTCCCAGCTGGAAAGTCACTCTCTCTCCCATCTCCCTTCCACCACTTTCTTCAGGGCTCGAAGTTGCTCAGCAAGGCCAATTAGGAATTCAAACCAGGTAGAAAGTGAATATAGAATAGCGATAAGAGTCAGTGGCATGATTGATGATGCTTACACATATGCTTCTGGCTTGAAAAGCAGCATCTGGGTTGATTCCAGGAGTTGGGTCTAATTTCAAAAGGATTTTCTGACAGAAAAAAAAAAAAAGGGTTAGCAGCACATGCTACAGAAAGCAACTTCCACAGATTATTCCATCCCTAAAATATCACTGAATTACTAAGAGCAAAGCGTGAGAGAACTAACAAGAGCTTTTACTCATACTGATCCTCCTGCACATTTACTGAAATAGGGTGGAGAATGTTTTTTTCCTGTGGGTTTCCCAACATTCAGAGCTGAGGTTTAAAACTTACTTTGTTACATATGTTAGGAATAAAAGCTTAAAATTTTGAAAACCTGAATAGCTATCAATCACAATAAAAAAGCAAACACTAAATTTCCCACTGGATTCAAATGAATCTGTGCAGTTTTTGGATACAAGAAGAGATTTTTTTGGCCTCTGATTTTTACTGACAAATGCTTGCAATGCCTGTGGGTCTGTGTTTGTGCACAGCTTTGACATAGTTAAACCAAAAACCCTCATTCCCTGCCTGTACTTCCCCATCAGTCAATGGCTCTTCAGTACTGTCCTGGCACATGCCCTTCTGCCAGCCGTGGCAGGAAGGGAACAGAAATCCTATGGAAAGATGTTGACCCAGATTTACCCTGGAAGCTGCCAAGCCCAGGAGCAACAGTAAATGAATGCGGGGCAAACGTCAAGGAAGTGTGTGGACCTGCCAGCTCCACAGTGGCGCAGGCAATGACCTAGTGGATGCCTGGAGATCTGCCAGGCAGGCTGCTGGGCATCCAGAAATCCTGGGAAATGCAGAGGGACGCTGTACTCCATGCACAGCAAGCCTGATGCATTGGGATGTGTCAGCCTTCTTCTACATGTGCAGAGGCTGTTCAGAGCAATCTAGTTTGGGATGCTCTAAAACATGCTTCTGGACCCAAAGGACTGGTGAGGGTTGTACAGGCTCTACAGGACTGGGAGAGCCCCAGAGGACGAGTGCACAGGGACTGGAAAAGCGGTTCAAGACAGACGAGGGACCTGGAGCTCTCCACTAGTACTTGGTGCTGTGATGTGTGTTTGCACAGCCCAAGCTGAGGCACTTAAATGAGGTGTCTGATTTTGGACTGCGATCTCCAGAGCCCCTATGCGTTCCCTGGAGAGTGGTAGACTTTCCTGCAGCATGATCTGCAGCACAGCCTGCGTTACATGGAAGTGGAGCCCGTCTCACCCAGCAACTGCAGAGGGAGCCATGGTGGTTTGGACTCTTCCCAGAGTGAAATGCTGTGACCAGCATGTCTGTCCAGGAGGGAAAAGTCATAGTGTTACTGTGTTTAAGCAGATATCTGGATGGGATAGGACATCCTTTGTCCTAGATGTAAGACCTGTAACTCTCACTGGACCGTATCCTTGTGGTCCAACAAGAAGCACTTCCCTCTAGGTCACACCAGCAGGACTGCTGCTTCTGGCCTTGTTCTAGCTCTTGCCAGAAGTGTAAAACATGGTTTTCATATAGTCAGGTATCTGAATCATCCTGGGATCTGAGTGGCACTTACTACGCTCAGTCTGTGTGTGGTGCAACCGGTCCATGTCTCAGAGGTGGGAGTTCCATCCTGCTGAGAAATGTTAACCATAGTAAGACATCCCACCTCTCTAGAGGTTTTTGCTCCTTTTGTGACCTCTACTTCTTTGCCTTTAAAATGGGACTATCCTTAGCCTCAGTAGAGCTCTTCAAGTAGGTTTAGAGTTTTCAGGGTGCTGCCTGTTCTTTTATTTTATAATCACTGAGCCACAGTCAGATGGATAATCACCAATGCTTTGTTTAAGGCATTGTTGCATGTGGCAGTTCATTAAAAAGCCCCAGGGAACAAGAATGAGGTTTTTATTTTAAAAGATATAATCTCTGGGACACACACAATGTTCTCTCCCAACCCAGATTTGTCACAGCCGGCTGCTATGAAGTGCCATTCTCTGCTGTAAGCCATCTTCAATCTATTGTCATTATAATTCACTACAGATTTTTTTTCTTCAAGTGACACTCAAGGAGGATTGGAGGATGACAGCCCATGGCAGAGTAAATATAGCTAGGGAAACGTAGGAAGAGCCGACTTTTCCCAGAGAGCTTGTGGCTGTCAGGCAGGAGTTTCTTTTTTGTGTCTGAAATGGGATCAAGCCAAAAGGCTCATGGGTTTACTGTCATCTGTGCTCTGGTTCTTTGTAAAAACAAGTAAAACTCTGTCTATTTTCAGTACACTAGATTAAGATCTGAGTTCACATTTTGTAGGATTTTGGCATCAGAGCAAGTCCCTGGCAGGGCTTGGTGTGCACAAAGGGGCTTGAGAGGCTGGGGAGAGCTGCCCACACTGCTGCCCTGGGCTTTCTGGTGTGGCCATCAATGACTACTTTGGCCCTTTCCAGGCTGCTGCATCGTATGAACAAGGGGGTCTTCAAATTTGATTTTGGGGTTTAAACAATCTCCCTCTGTCACTTACATTTCAGGCAAGAAGCACTCTTCTGTGTAATTACTGCCTGCCCTCCATGTGAAAGCCCCCTCTAAACTCATGCAGCTGACTGAGACCCCTCTTGCCTTCAGAAAAAGCCCCTGCTCTGGTGCCACCTTAGAGGCACAGCCCTGAGCAGCAGGACTGCAGTTTGGATAATACATTCAAAAGGCTTTAGCAAAGAAAAAGCACTAAATGCCAGTAAATCTTAAACAAATAATCAGTGGCAAAAACTACAAGAGTACTCCAAAGTACTCCAGAAATGTGATGCAACAAAGAAAGGCTCTTATACCCATCATGATGGATAATATGGATAGAAGAAAATGGAAAGGTAACAGCTGGAGGAGTAAAAGCAACAGCTAAGAGAAAGGCAGACAAGTAAAAGGAAAGTATGAGAGGAAAATGATCAGAGTGCTGATTTGTGGAGGCTCTTCTCTGCTTCAAAGTACCCTGCACCAGCAATGCCAAGCATTTTTTGTGTAATACATGCATTGATGAGCACTCTGGATTACATTGTAATGGCCTGCCCTAAAGGTTTTATGATGGTAGCAGGTCAGGTGCACTACAGCCCCTCTGCAAACCAAGCTTCTTACCTGTACTCAGCAGGTACTACTTGTCCTGACATTGCTGTGGTCTTAGAGATTAAATACATCTCTGTTCAGTTTTGGATGGTACAAATGCAGAAAACTCTTGTTATAGGCTACCTCTGCATGTCACTGTCATATGTATGTGGTCTGGTATTGCTGACCCAGTCAAGACAGGCTCCTTGAGTGAGCAGGGCACTGTGCAAAACAAACAGAAAGGTGATTCTTGAAGTACAGGAGATAGCAAGATTCAGAGTACAGGCAAATAATAATAGTAAAACCCCCTTCTCTTGAAGAAAACTCACATCCATAAATAGACAAGTGATAAATTTACCTGCAGAAGTGTCTTTCTGCTTTTCAGGAAGATGTTACCAGATGAAGACAGGAATAAATCTTGTAGCAGAATTGAATATTTTATGGAGAGGTCATTTCTTAATTGAAATTGTCCAGAAAAAATGGCTATGAGTTAAGGTGTAATTGTGGGGCCACATGTCTTTTGTATGAATAAAGAAGCTGGTCACATCTTCTCTGTCAAAATGATTACTGACTTGAAAATTATTGGTGAAGTTGGCATTTTTTTGTAGATTGTGTCTCCTTATATGGAAGCATTCTCCATTTCTTTTGCTAGAAGCCAAAACCAGTGCAAGATCTCAGACACTTCTTTCCTTTATGATGTCTAACTGAATCATATCTGAATTATATTTTGTCTTGCTTATTGAAAAATCAATATTTTTTTCTGCATTTCTTTCCATAGTTCTTGCCTGCCCACTGCTTATGAAGAGAGAAGCTGAGAAATAAAGCAGCTGCAGAATAGAGCTTCCCAGTACCTCTGAATGGACAATGTGCTTTAGCAGTGACTGAGGGCTCCTTTGAAACCAACAATAAAAGCATCTTTTCTATCGAGGAGTACAAGGCTCACAGGGCCGAGGGACTTTAATGACACCATTATCTTTCAGGCAATTAGGACTCGCCGGCACAATCCAGCACTGGTACAGGCACTGTTTTGCTTGCACTGCAATGGCTTAGTGAAATGTAGACTGCTGAGACTTAGCAACACCATAAATCGATTTTAATCTCAAACCGTCATGGATCAAACTGTACTAAGACAGGCATAATCAGAATTCACAGGCATATTTTCTCTTTTGAAAACATACGCCTGGGAGCAGAGGCCTCCCCTGCTCCCGTCAGCTCCCCACACACACATGCTGCGTGCTGCTGATCCTTGCGCTTCTCCTGGATGCGCTCGCGCAGGGACGGGTCTGAGCCTGCCAGCTGTGGGCACGTTTGTTGTCCATTGTGGATTATATTTTAATGACATACCCTAAGCCTCTTAAACTTGAACAAATGTGCATTTAAGTGTCTGTGCATTTGTGCCAGTTTATAAGGGAGAGGGTCAGCCAGCTTATCCCCCAGCTTCTCTGTGAGGGCACTGACCAGGAATTTTAATGGAGCTTTCAAAAGCCTCCCGTTATGCAAGGTGCCTTAATGGAGAGTCCTCCTGCCTCTGAAAGTTCCTTCTTGTTGCTAGACACAATGAAAGGCAAGCCATAATCTCTGTGGAGAGTGCCCAGATTTTTTCCTGTCACAGTGTGTAGCTGGGATGCAAAGCACAGCTTGCTCTGCTCCCCTGCCACAACCAGGGGGATTCATTTCATTAGTTTGGAAAGCTATTTTAGAGGGAAGGGAGGTTATGTAGGTCATCAATTCATCCCTGCTGCCTTGAAAAAAGAATTCATTATGAAATTTCACTTTAATTAATGCAGTGCACCAGCTTGTAATAGTATTTCATCAGGACATCTGGTAAAAGCACATTAGCTACAGTTTAATGTTAAGACATAATTGAACAGAACTCGTGTTGGAGCTTGGCTTTTGCAATATGTTTTACTTCTGCTTCTCCTGCAAGCTGCCAAATAAAGGAATTGTGAGACTCCCTCATCAGAGGATGATGGATCCTGACCCAAAGCCTGTTTGACATAACAGAAAGGCTCCAGTTAACATTCACGGGCTCTGAAGGGGGTCACTGAGGAATAAACCCAGCATCCATCCTGTATTTACGTACCAGGTACTGCTGGTTCCTCCACTGATCTATAATCCTGAATATAAAGTAACAGCCTTGGTGTTTTGTTCCAGTTCTGTTTGAAAGGCTGTGATCAAATGGTCTTTATAAACCATTTTCCATTGGCTTAACTTAGAACCTTTCCCTGTTCTAATTATACGTCTGCATAATTGTTTGTTTTAATACTTATTTGATTATCTGCTCAAATTAGTGTCAGTGCAGCAGCTTTCCAAATGCTATATTAAATATTCACATCCAAATGGGATTTCTTTCTGCCCTTTGTTTAACAGTGATCTGGACTATAAATGTGAACTCTCAAAAGATTTTTGTTATTTAGTAAGTAGTAGGTCATGATTATTTAAATCTTACTAACAGCGTAAGAGTCTTTGGAAGATTAATATATTTTGAAAAAGTTTGTGAAGTGTTTGAAATCTGTTTGATTGGAGGCTGCTGTCTCTACTTCTCCTTTTCTTTTTTTGGGTAAGTGAATAGCCAATAACAGTAATAAAGAACATCCGCCGTCAGTGCAAGTGCACGTTGTAGTTTCCCTTTTACACTCTTCCCCTTCAGCATTTTTTTAACCATTGTTTCTGTGACAGTTTTACTCCCAGCCCTCACTGAGAAGGGACACAAAAACTAAGATGTTAGAGAAAAATTGTCTGGTTTTTGTTGCTCTTTGGGTTATGTTCTGCACCAATAGGCAAGAGAGGGGGCAGGACTGATCTGGAAAAGCACAATTTGCCCTTACTAAAAACCCCAGTGCATTTCCCAGTGGTGCCAGGCAGTCCTGCTGCCAGCACTTGCACTGCACACATATGAAGGGTTCCTGGGCTGCACTGACTTCCCTGCTCATGCCAGATGCCACCCACCCCGTGTGTGTTTGCTGCTGGACATTTTTGCAAGGGGCAGGAGTTTGACAGAGACTGGGCTGGGACTAGGGCAGTCCACATGGAGGGTAAGGTCATCTCTCATCACAGATGCTCTCCTGGGGTTTAATCTATATATAAACCACCTAATTCTGATACCACCTGAAAACATAGACAAATTGTTCCTGCCCTCAGCTGGTCAATGCAGATAATTCATTTATTGTAAGCAGCCAAATTATCCCAAAGAGATGCTAAGACCCCCTTAATGGTACAGGCATGCAGCAGACACAAGCCCAGGCCCACACAATCAAATTCAAGGCACTTACCTCTTTCCAGGGAGCGACAGCAGCTCTGTCCCACTTTTACAGAGTCTGTGGTAAAAGGCTGTTGCAGACAATAGGCAGCTGGGCAGGAACAAAATGTTGTGCTGTGGCTACACTGATTTTCCAGTGATTTTTCTTTGCTACGAGTCCTATACTGGTGACAGTAAGAGGAAATTCAACTTAGATTGTTGGTAGACCAGACTAAGCCTGCAAGTTTGGCATTAGTTGGCAATAAAACATAAACAGACAGTAGCCTGGAGCATTGGTCAGGCTGGTTCTAACTCCTGTCTCAAGTACCAGAGGCAGTTTTTTCCACACACGAATCAATACCATTATTTACATGTCAGTTTGTGGCCCTCTGGATGCTGGGAGGAACAGTCACTGGTAGCTGATAGTGCCATTTCTTTGTTGTTGTCTTAGGGCAACATTGCCAAAGGACCTCTCATTCTAAAATTAAGCACTAGCCACTGACCCTTGGAAACCTAAAACAGCTCTGTGGGCTCACGCAGCTTCCACACGTTGCTCACAGGTTTGATTTCCTCAGGCAGCCCAACCCTGATCCAGTCACTGGTATTGAGGGCTCCATGGGATAAGCAGGAGTCAAGCTTTTTTTCTCTAAGAAAAACAAAAACAGTCATGTAAATAAATCCAAAGACATTTTTACAAAGGGTAAATTTTTTTCCTCTAAATAAGGTAGGACTTGTGACCTTTTCAATTTTTAGTTTTTCTCTGTCATGTGATAAGATGAATCATAAATGAGGAAGGATATATATTGCTTAGGGGAAAAAAATCAATTGAAAATACTGAGAAAATGCCACTTATGGAAGCAGCCTGTATCTAGCAGGTATTTACAGATTTTATCAGGGACTGAAGCTCTTGAGACAGTTGGCCTTAGACCTTTTTGCATTTAATATTTATCTTCAGCTAAGTCTATGTTAATTCTAGCTTGAAGCAAACTGGTCACAAATCCCAGCAGTGTTTGATGTTTGGGCATCTCACCAGCTCCTGTTCTTTGTCAACATTTCAGATGTCTGTGCTCCTGTTTCTTCAACCTTTGGAACAGGATCTGCCATGTCTAAGTGTCCTGACCGTGAGAGTTGGATTGTTTCTTGAATGCTTTAAGATCCTGAAGTGAAAAATCATTCATTCTCTACTTCTTTCATTAGTTCTAGTTCTCTATTCTCTCTGCTTTTATGGTAGCAGGTGTCACGTGAATTTTCCCAGAAAAATTTTTATGTTCTAAAGTAAAACCAACAAAAACCTAGCAGACTGTCACCTTTGCCTTTAAGTGTTTTATGGTGACGGTGTGACTGCTTTGCTTTCCCCACCTCCTGCTGAACCTTCTCCTCCCCATGAAGCACCTTCTGCCAAAGGTTGCCCAGACACCCCCATCACCACACTGACCCTGCTCCCCAAAGGGTGCTGGGGGAGACAAAGAGACTTCACCAAGCCAAAAAAAAACCACGGGAACAAAACTTTGTGACCAGTTCTGTGGGAAATTCAATGCCAGAAACCAGCACAAGCTCTTATGCAAGTTTGGAGACTGGGATGAGACAAGGCAAGGCAGGAAGCTCCCAGGGGAGGGTGAGTAGCACCCTGTCCCCAGCTCACATCATTGTGCTTTGTGTGACCGCAACAATTGTCTGAGCGAAGCCCGGAGCATCAGCCTTAACTTCGAATTTCCTGCTTTCGGTCGGCTCCATCCCAGGGACTGTTGTTTGAAACACAGCTCTTATTATGGAGCTTGCAGAAAAGAACTCCCTGCTTTATGGGGACATGGGCTATTGAGTTGCAAAGAGGCATGCCCAGTATCTGTCTGGGTCTGGGCTGGTTGGGCTTGACTACTGTAGTGAGAGGAATTGCTGTCACAGAAGCCACATGATAACCACCTCTGTGTGTCGCAGCCCAAGGGCCAGCTCGTGACTTGTTCAGCTGAGATTGTCTTAATCACAAGCTGTACAATGTCTCTTGCCCAGATTTGCAGAGGATTTGGCTTTACAGAACAGGGTCCTGATTCACAAAGCTCCTTCCTTTGCCTCACACTCCTGCTCTCTTCCTGGCCAAATCCAGGATGTTGCCTGAGTCCCTCTCTTTGGCTCCTGGCTCTGACCACATGCCCAGTGTGAACTCTCAGACAATGTTGTGCATGTCCTGGTCTGCATGAGAGAGACCTGGGAGGAGGGATGGAAACCAGAGGAGTAGTAAAGCTTCTGGCAAGTCAGATGATGTTGCTGGTCCCCCAGGATTTGGCAAAGGGATCCCTGAATTTAAAAGAATTAAAAAAGCTGTCCTAGAACAACCAGGATGAGGGGATTTTGGCTGTCTCTACCCTGCACTCAGCACGGTGGAACATGCCCCTCCTATCCTAGCAGTAAGCCCTGCACTCACCCACCTGTCAGGTCTCAGTGCTGGTGTGAGCCTTCCTTCCCTGGCCCCTCCCTTGGGCACAGCAGTGACACAGTGCCTGCACATTTTTTCTGCCTCAGGAAGTCTTGACCTCCCTGACCTGCTGGCCTCTCATGAGTGACTTCTTGGAGCTGGAGAGAAGCAGCAGTGATTTGCCAAAGTGATAGGAAGCCCCCTCAGACCAGAGCCTACCTCTGTGCTGTAACTCCTTGTGCCTCCCCATCATGGGATCCAGCACATGCAGTCATCTCTCTCCCTGCTCTCTTCTGCTGAAAGCAAGTCCTGTGTCATCCCAGAAATCATCTGTGAGATCATCTATGAAATATTTATTTCCTTTGCATGCAAGAGAAAAGGAAGCAAAAGGCCTACATAATATTGATGGAATCCCTGATAGCCAAATATTGAATTATTTACAGCCTAATTGTGCAACTGATACTCATGAGATTGCCTAGGCTGCAAGAAGCAATTAATACATTTCACAAAATTGGTGACTTCTACTTCAGACTTTGTCTAGATGCATCAGTGAGTCCCTAAAACACAGATGACATCACTTTGCAGGAAAAGAACTAGGGTATCCACAGATGCTTGAAATATTCACTGACTATTCTCGGGCACTGCTGTGAAATAGAAGAGAGTTCTCAAAGCACCTACTGGCTGCCCCAAGGGACACATCTGGAGCCATTTCAGGTGCTCAGGTGAATCCTTGCCAGGCTGCTCCTCCAGAAGAGCCCAGATTTCCCATGGGTCTCATGTAACAGCTGAAACTCACAGGTAAATGCCCTGAATACCCCCAGGCACCATCAGATGGCATTAAATACATAAATGCAAAACACTCAATTTAGCCTGTGTGACCACTGGCACCTCCCAGCACAGGGAGCAGTGACCAAGAATGGCAACACTTCCCGTGCCACAGCAACCTTCCTCTCCTTTTCACTGTCATGTTTGCTGTGCTCTCTAATGCAGTCCTTAATAAATGCAGTAAAGCTCCTCCTTCCTGCCCAGCCTACAGCAGATAGAACAGGTTGGCCACTGAATCCAGCTCACAGAAAGCAGATTTCCAGACACAGAGCTCTTCTGTCCATTCCAAGGTACACAGGTTGATGTGACAGTTGTCACAGGGCCTTGGCTATTTCCCCAATGCCAAAGTTCTCTCAAGCCCTCTCTCTCCCACATTAATAAATATCTGAACTCTGACATCTGGAGTAGACCGTAAGTTGCGTCTCCTAAAGTATCTTCTGTATCTACTCTTAGCAGAGCTTTGAGAGGGATCACCTCCTTCCCAAGCACTTCAGCAGCACTTAAGGACCATCCTTGAAACCACTGGAGCTGAATAAGGCCATTTTGGCCTGAGGATGGTAACAAGCTAAAACAAAAAGTCTGAACCGGCATTACAATGCTGTCCTCTCTGTGCCCAATATTGCTCATTTCCTCTCCAGACGAGACGCACCATGTACGTCTAAACCCCTCAGCCTGTCCTAATTTGCGAATTCTAGTACAGCTGTAGGTTAAAAGAGCCAGCCAAAATGAATTCTTGCAGGTTAAGGAACCATTGAACATATGGCAATGACCGCTTGTTAAACTGAAACATCTGATCCAAACCAAGCAATTTCAGCCCTTTGTTAAATACTTGCTTCTCCTGTTCACCATCTCCAGTGTTTTTCTGCTGAGCACCATCATCTGAACATGGTTTTTTTTAAATGTATGCAGGCTATCACAGAGCAGCTTTGCCAGTGACAGCACTAGCCTTGCCTGAGGCAGCCAAGAAAGCAGGTTTGTAGGTGGCCACCACCTGCAGGCCTCCTCAGGTGTGGGGTGGTGTTGTTTGGTTTTGCTGTTATCAGGCTTTTGTGCCATTTAGCGTTGGTAGGCAGAAGGGGACAATTAAACTCTGCTCATGCCAAAGGAATGTGTATTTATTTCAACCAGGTACTTTTCTTCCTTCCCACCCCCTTTTGAGAGACACGAGGTTGACAAACAGGTGACTTGGCTTGTACAATAAATGTCATGCACCTCAGAAGTTGGTAGGAAAACAAAGCCAGTGGCTGCCTTACAGGGAGGACCAGAGAGAGGAAACAGCAACATGATTTACCTGAAGGCAGTGGTACAGCTGCCATGGGATCCCAGGTTGAGGAGTTGATGACACCTTTGTAAAGCCAAAACTTAGGTGGCTTAATACTTTTTGTTTGTTGTTCTACAAATGTTATTCAGTGTCAAAAACAGAAAAAGGAGGTTGTTTGGTTATTAAATACCAATAAATCTATAAGGTTTTACCCCTCTTTTTATTTTGTTTGAAACTGTGTGTTGAAAGCAAGGTCAGCTCCATGGCCAACTCTACCTTGCCTTACTCCTGTTTGACAGAAGAGGAACCAGACTGCTCTGAGACAAGGGAATCCCAATTTATCCAGGTGCTGAAGATGATGTTCACTTGCACCATCTGCTCTTTGGAAATGAGACCCATGTGTGCCCTTACAGGATCCTTCTCCAGGCTGCTCCTGACAAAAACGTCCCTATCCATTGGATGCTCCCTAGAAAAATATAAGCCACCCACAGCACAGTAGTTGCTCTCTGCAGTGTGTCACCAACCGGTGTCTCCCTGCCCTGGTCTGTTGGTGCTGTACATGGCAGGGAAGGTGCTGTCCATTTCCCAACAGCCCTGAATATGACAGGGTGGGGTAGGTGGCAGAAGGCTTTGTATACCTCGCTCTTTTCAACACCCTAGGATTGTCAGAGATGCAGTCCTTGCTGGAAAACATTCCTTGCTATAAACAAGTTGATGAACATAGAAGAAAATAGCCATGCTTTCCCCATTGGCCACTACTCCACATTCCATTGTTAATCGGCTCCTTTCCCCTCCTCCTCCCTCCATTATTCTGCAATAGCTGTTAGTTGCTAAAGGAACTGAAGAAACAATTAAGAAGCTTTAGAAAAAGCAGATTTCTCACATGCAGTGCTGAGTACACAGCAGATGTGACTCAAGAGACACACACACTGTTTTCAGGCAAGCATTCCCAAGGGTTTAGAGAAAAATAATAAGGATGAGGTGTTTCAGCAGAAATCAAGTTATTTTTAAGTGGAAGGGCTCTAGGGGATATTAAAAGAGCTCCCTGAAAATGCCATCATCTTCTTGTGTGTGGGAGCCCATAGCATTAGTAGTGTATAATTAAAACTATTAAGCCAGCAGTCAGGTGAGACAGGGATTCTGGTAGGGAAGTGGTTACAGGGGTGATGGTGAAAGGGGTGGTTGGAAAGATCAGACAATTTCTGATTTAGATGTTTTCAAAGCAGAACAGATGAAATGCCTGCAGGGAGATCTTCCTCCAGAAGGCAGAGTCAAGTCTCAAGGACCAGAGTTAGAAGTAGATGGCTCCAGTTGCTGCAGTTCTGTTCAGGCAGCACTGGGAGAAATGCTGCAGTGGTCGGGAGCCACAGCTCAGCTGACACAGCATGTTGTACTTCAGTGAAGCGTGTGGCTCACATCCAGCCTAAGAGTCCGTGAGAGACACTTCTTTCCAATATCAGCCTGCTTAATCCATCCCCAGCATCTGTCACCACACCAAAGGGGACAGAGGCAGCAGAGCCAGCATTACCCTAAGCAGCTTGCTGAGCCAGCTGCAGGCTTTTGCCATCTTCTGGCTGTGATGAAGACTAGACAAATTAAGAACATGTTTCCATTAGTCTCATTCACCTGAAAAATAATCAGCAGCCAACTCACTTCTAAAATGTGGCCTGGCAAAGGATCAAGAAATGAAATCTGGTGGCAAATAGACAAGTATGTACAACTAAGTTTGTGATGATCCATCATCTTGGATGGATCTTCAGTATCCAATAGCAGGATTTTCTGTGCTCAGACACATAAATCTCACACATTCATACTCTGCCAATATTTTAAGTCATGTCCACAAAGCATATTTGTATAGGATTCAAGCTGTTGAAAAGTAAGTTGCTGCTTGTAAACAGGTTGGGTGACCATGTGAATGGAGCCAATGGATTTAATCCAGCAGATGACATTCCATTGAAGAAAAATTTGCCACTGCAGTTCTTACTGCCAGGAAAGGTGTGAAAGAACACGTGGCCACTCCAGGATGTGCACAGCCATATTTCTGGTGCTACAGATGGCAATTTGAATGCTTGCAGATTTTTTTGCCTTGTCTTTTCATAAGGCATATTAGTCCTTGCTGTTTTCAGGGAGACATTTTAGATACAGTCAGCTTATATAAAGAGACACATCCCACTTGAATAATTTTTAAAACACCTCTTCCTTTCAAGTCACCAACTTGGCAAAGGAGGAAGAAGAAGAAACATTGAGCCAAACTCCATAAACAGATTTTTTTTTCCTGTGTGTGAGATGAGCCTGGGAAAAGCAAAACAATTAATCTACCCACGAGTGGCAGGGAAAGGTTAAGGAATAACAGAGAGATTTAGATCGCACCACTTTACATGCATTTATGAGGGAGAAATTCAACACCCAAATAACAAATTCAGTTCAGATTTGACTTCCTTTCTTCCTTCCCCTCCACCCCCCTCCCCCCAAAAATGACATACCCTTCCATTTGTAAATTACTTTAATTTAAATACTTCCAGGTTAACAAAATGTCTTAAGTTTGACATGTCCGAAGTTACAAAACAGAAACAAAACCTCTTGACAAAGGGTAAGAAAAAAAAAGTATAATCCAAGCCCAAACCTTCTTTCCTAAACTGGAGTTTATGGTCTGTGAGCTGGCGACCCTCCAGAGTCTGACACAATGTCTGGAGCACCCAGAGCAGCTGGAATTAATTTTCTTCCTCCAAATCTATGCACTTGCATATGAAGTTGTGTTTTGGCACTGCTGCCCAAGAGAGAGTCCAGTGCAAAAAATCTAAGCCTGGCCGTTGTTTCTTTGCAACCCAACACTCGCTGAGCAAACAACAGAAAGGAAGAAGAGGACAAAAAAAAAATTAAGAGAAAGAAAAACCCTTTCCCTTCCTCCACACATACACAGACAACTGTACCAAACGGGGGGGCTATTCAAGGCTGTCCAGAAATGGGTCACAAAGAGAAATGCTTGCAGATAAAACCAACACTTTTTTTTTTAATTTCTGCCTTGTTTTTTCCTTTTGTGGTTTTTTGTCGTATTTTTTTGTTTGTTTGTTTTTTGTTTTTTTTTTAAATAAACATCATGGAGGCCCCTGGAAGGTGCTGGGGATGTTTGAGTTGAGGTCCTGCTGATCCCTTCTGCCTCCCATTGGCACAGCTCCCACGCTGGCCCTGATTTACAGCCCCTGTCCGGGGTGTCTGGACCCTCTGAGCCGCCTCCTCCAAGTCTGAGCCGCGTGGGGAGCCCGAGGGGCCACGGGGCCGTGCGGGCACCAGCATCGAGCTGCGGCTCCTGCCTGGGCTGCCCGTGGGGCAAGAGGGGAGGAGGGAGGCGCCCAAGGCACTCCCAGGGTGTCCGTCACAAAATCACGCACTGCAGTTTATGGGAGCCCGTGGCTCTGTCCCCTCGCCATTTGGTCTTTTTCTTCTTCTTCTGGCTTTTCTCTGGGATCTGTTGCCTGTTTTGGGAGACAGAGAAGAAAGCAGGCAGGTGAGACATACGGCTGGGTTGGATCCAGAGCCTTGGGCAGCCTGCAGAGCGGCATCTTGGCGTGCATGTGCATATTTGCATACATATCTCCTTATACCCCCTCCAGCACTGCATGGCTTTTCACGCCACACAGCTGAGAACTGCCTGTATCCTTCAGGAAGGAGGAAAGCAGCCATTAAGGTTAATGGCAGGGACGTATGTCCTGCCAGGGCACTGTGCCTCCAGCTGCCCAGGGTGAGCTGCTGCCTCCTCCCCTGCTTCAGGGGCTGCTCTGGGGAACAAGGCTGTTCTAAGTGATGCAACGTCATCCATTACACTGCTGACACTCAGTAGGGAAGAGGATAAGAGATACGGAGAGCAAAGAGAAATACATTCTTCTGCCTTTCAGCTGGCATTACACTTAGCCAGCTGCACTGATGCAGACTTGGTGATGGAGAGGAGCTAAAACAATAAACCAAAAACTGAGTTTGCTGCTGATGGGGCTTTGGCTTCCTCTGAAGTTATGAAGAGCACCAGTGCACAGAGAATGAGCCGACCCCAGAAAGATGTCCCTGGCTGCCTGAAGTCACAGCCACCAGGAACACTCAGCTGAGACTCTCCTGCAGTGTGCCATGGAGCTGTGAGCAGCCTCTGAAGCGTTCTGTTGAGAGCTTCTCCCTGTCCAGTCAGATGAGGCATTGCCCAAATGCCTGTTTGCAGCTGCACCGAACTGCAGCTGTGCCAGCCCAGCAGTGCAAATCCAGCAGAAGGCTCTGTAGCTCAAACACCCGATAGGCTGCCTGTAGATGTAAATTTTAGTGCAAGACAAAACATCCAAACACTGGCAGCTTCCGTAGATTCAAACCTGAGCGTCTGAACAGTTCAAAAGCAGCCTCTTTGTTATGTAATATGCAGGCATTAAACCAAGTGTTCATACCAAGTAATCCGGACCAGGATGAGACATCACTGGGATATAAATCTCTATGGCTTTAGCTGGTGTTTGTTTTACAGCCTCAGCTTCCAAATTCTTGCAACCACCTGAAAAACTCAGCCTTGGCTAGTAAGACTTTTTCTCAGTGAAAAGGCTGGAGGCATGAAAAACTAAAACTTTAAAGATCAAAACTAGAAAAATGAAATTCAGAAAATACTTTAAATCTGGATAAACATTACGTGACCACAAGCTGTTCACACTCTTCTGGATCTGTTTTAGAGATCCAGAAACCACACCCTGGGCCTGCTCAACACTTCTGCTGTGACAGTTCCTGTGTGTGCACTGCTGCAACATAAAAGGGGTATCAGGAAATTTAAAACATCTATTGGGCGGACTCAATGACCCCACTCCTTTCTGGATTACTTCCAGACAACAGTTTCGTTCATGAAGCTAAATAAACTGGGAATCAGCCAAGTGCAAGGAGCACAAACAGTGCAACCCTCAAAAGCATCCTCACCCTGAGAGCTCACAAGGGCTCAGAGGAGGCCCTTCATTTGCACACCACTCCATCAATGATAGTCATCAGGGAGCTGAAATTTACATTTTATTAGAAAAAGCTCACTTGAAAACCAGAAAAACAATACTTGATGGGTGATGCTGCCCTTGACAGTTTGTAACGTCCAAAAACCAAGCAAAGCTGCTTTGTGGCCAATGATCAGCCAGATCACACAGCATCTCCCAGCTCTCTGACTTAACCTGAGTTCCAGCTCTTGTGAACATTTCTGGTGCTCTTGACACCACAGAGTTTTTTACCTGGCTGGCAAGGACTTTCACAGCAGCTACTCAGGAAACTGAGGTGTACCACTTATTTTTGAAGTGATGGAGTGCATTTTCAGGGCTTGAAATTAGTAATGCCTCATTACAATACTCCTTTAAGCCTGCCTGGATTTGTGTTATGCAGAGAAGGCAAACAAAGCCTTTCCATCTTATTTTGGCTGTTTTTCTGTCCTGCAGAGCAGAATAGATGGTGGTAAGAGCTTGCTGCAACACAGAAGCCAGCTAATACTGAGTTACAGAACAGTTGGGAAAGAGCTTGGGACACTTCCAACTCAGCTCTCCAAAGACTTTCTGCCCTCTGCTTTTGAGACATGTGGGAAGAGTGGGCAGTACCATCTGCTTTTGATGGAGGCTGGCTTGAGGCTGTGCTAGGATATTCACAAGTACAGATATGCTGTGAATAAATGCCTTGTGGTTTAATTGCCGGGCGAGGCGGCACTTTGACTGCACGGCAGGGAGGAGCATGATTTCAGCTCAGTGCCCTCCCAAAACATGAAAAATAAGGGCCCAGAAAATCTGGCAGACAACTAGTGCCAGAAAAACAAATCTTCTCAGAGAGAATGGAGGTTATCAGCTGAGATGCTGGGATGTGCGTGCAGCTCTTTTCCTGCAGGGGAGCCAGGCTTTGGGAAGGCAGTCCCTCCCTGCTGGCAGCCTGGCTTTGGGAAGGCAGTCCCTCCCTGCTGGCAGCCGGAGCAGAGGTTTGCCTGGAGAGCGTGCGTTTGCCAAAACTGGGAACAAACCTCTGCAGTCTGAGGAAACCTGGGGCTTAGCCATTAGGTCATGCAGTTTCTCATACAAAATGGCTTAATTTTTTCCATTTAGCGAGCAGAAAATGTTAGAAGTCACCTATAATATTAGAATTTTGTAGAATTTTTTGCCAGTCCTTTTTAACTTCTGGCAAGACCCTGAGAGGACAAAACTATGAAAACCCAAATTACTGGTCCAGAACTTTCAATGCCAGCCTTTTAGAGCTGATCATTATAGTAAGCTTTGCACTATTCATTGAATAAAAAAATTTCATTATGGCCACTGCTACTTCTAATTGTGCCTGGTACTGATGTCCTGTATGGGTTGCTAAGCACTAGTAACGCGCCTAAGCAGATACAAGACAAGAAAGTAAATAAACACCAGAAATATCCCACCCCCAAGAAAACCTGGCTGCCCAGAAACTGTCTCCTGACTCTCTGGGCTGTGACTCCTGCACATCTCATCCATGGGCAGTAAGGAAGGGAGGAGTTTGCAGCTTACCTTATTACCCTCACGAGATCATGGAAGGCCTTGTCCACATTCAGAGGTGGGTCCTTGGCACTCGTTTCTATATAGGGAATCTGGAGGAGAGAAGTGTATCATGAAATAGATCAATAACAGTCTACATGTTGGGATAATACCAGTTTCAAAATGAAAAGCTTAAAGGCTGGAGAAATGGGCCGCTAATACCACGGAAATACAGGTAAACGAAATGTTGCCATGACACTGCTATCAACACCCTCACGCTTGCAGCAAGGTCAGCCAGTGCTTACAAAAGGTCTGGAATAAGCACCAGGCTAAACAGCTGCTATTGGAGATCTGGGTTTGGGGGAGAATAATCCCAGACCTCATGTCGTCAGATGTTCTTTCCCCCTGAGCTGTGCTCACAGACATGAAAATAGCCGAAGGTTGTTGAAAGACAAGCACTTGCCAAAAATTTTTGCTTGCCACATTTTATTGGGACTACTGCATGAATATTTCATGACTGCAATTCCCCTTCAGTGTAAAATGATCTTCCCCTTCAAATCTGACAGCCAGATGGGGCCTCCTAGAGTGCTTGTCCAGCACACTGGCAGATTTATAAAACTGCCTCTGATAAGGTATTTTCAGGCATGGCCTTTTCCAAGGCTTGTGTATACAGATGGATACAACATGCTGTGCTGCAGTTTAGGTGTCCTGGCTCCGATAGAAACCAGATTCCTTGGGGAGGGAGGGGAGTGAACCTGCCCTGCCAAATTCCCATCGTGGTTTGCTCAGAAACCACCACACAGCTTGTCCTTTAGGCACAGCAAGCTGCCCAGAGGTCTCAGGCTTGTTTGCCTTTAAGCTTTCCATTCAGCTCCATCTCCTAAGGGAGTAGTTGTCTCCCTCTGGGTATTCAGGGCTGCTGGCATTTAGAGGTAATTAGTGGAGCAGCATGTGATCTACACCATCTAAGAGCAATTTCTCAGGCTAAACTAACAGCATGAATAATGCAGAGCTAAGATGGTGGGCCAGATTTATGTAGGCTTAACAACCCTGTTAACTTCATTATCTTCAACAAGCTCAGGCACCTGGATATACCTCCTAATGCCTGACTCTGCCTTTTCCTCCAGGAGAGTGCACTTTCTTCCCTCATCCTGAACACTTCTCAACACTTTCAGACACCTTGTACATAAGTCTTAGTGATGGCCACAGCTCTGCTACAGTCTTGTGCACAGCAGAGGTTCTGGTTTCAGTGATGAATTTGCCCTACTGAAAGGAAACCGCATAGCTGCTACTTGTAGAAGTCAAAAATGTATTTACAAATGTTTAATTGTAAGCTTTAATTCAGCTCCAAATGAGCACAGATTTCAATTCTGAACTCCTGTAATAGGACTTCCAATAACCCATTAAATAATCCCGCAAACTTACGTTATGTTTTGTTGCCATTTCTCTCCCTTGCTCTCTTGTAATTTTCCGTAAGTGCATTAGATCAACTTTGTTTGCCACCAGAATCATTGGAAAAGACTCCCTGGAAAAAATCAAAACCACCACCCAATTACTACCATACTACAACAAAAATTATGAGCATAAATTTCACTTTTTGATGCTGACATCATCTAACATTTTCAGCTACACACATACCACAGATGTGTAAAGAAGTATAAAGAAAACCCCCAGGCTGTGCTATACATATGTTCATATTGTAAAAATTTACTTGACAAGTTGCATGCATGCACACATTCACTGTTTGTAGGGACTTCAGGAAAATATTGTCACCATTTTTGAAAAGCCTGATGATAACTAAGCCTGAAGATCCAACTAGGTGAAGAAAGATCTAGAGAATGAGCCAGAAAATGAACTGAGACATAAAGAGACAGATCTTGGACAGGAGACTGGACTCTTTTGTAGCAGTTAAGGCATCTCAGCAACTGCATATCTTGGCAAGATACTGAGGGATGATGGAAGAATTGGACTAATTTCATTCCTGCTCATCCACTGAGAGCAACTGTGGGGGAAGGAAAGATGGACTCTGGGAGCTGGTGCTTAGAGGGGCATCAAATGGTGGAGAAAATAAATGAGAGCAAAAAGATGGCCATCAGCTGTTACCTTAAGTCAAACTGAGCTTGGCAGTGGTAGCTGGAAGGAGGCTGGAGGGAAGCAAAGAGATTTGCTAAGCTTCCAGTGCTATTACCTACCATCTCCTGTTTCTAATCCCAGAAAAAAATACCAAACCCATCTCCCTCTGTAATAATACTCAGTATTTCCTTAACTACCAGGCATGTAAGTGCCCGTCTTCACCCAGCCACCCAACACCTGAGAAGAGATCCATCTATCCACAGCATGTCCTGTGCAAGGCTTTCCCCCTTCCCCCTGCAGAAAGCTCCACTGTTCCAGTGATAAACAGAACCAAGGTTCGGATCCATGGGAAGTGTTGGCAGTGCCACTCTCTCCTCTGGCTTCATGAAACAGAGCAAACAGAGCTGCTGCAAGGCCCCTTAGCCACTGCTGGGAGGGAGGAGGTTGCTTCTGATCACTGACAGTTACTGCAGTATTGTTGTCTTGTATTTAACTTTAAACCCTCCCAAATGATCCCAGTGTTCCGTGCTGTAACAGAGCTGATTTTATTGGGGTAAGGAGCAGCTGGCCGTACTCATTTCTGTATAAAACACTACCCTGGGTAACTCTGGATTTTTAAACACCATTTCTGGGCCATTTTTCATTGAGATGATAAGAACTCCATCTTCCCTCTGGCATGTTGCCCCGTTGGCTCTGGCTGGAAAAATACCGTACTGCACTCTGCATTTTCGATGAGTCTTAGAGTTATTCATTCTGATAATGTGACTGTGATTAAATGTTAATACCTGAGCATTGATATATCTTGACTCTGATCCTTCTGGAGCAAAATATTTGCTTATCTGGATTATTTGATTGCTTTTGGGTTTACAGCACGTTGATTAGAAAGGGATTACTTTTGGATTGTATCTCAATTGCCTTGTTTACATCAGGCATGAAACTCTATGGGGGCTTTGTTCCCTATTGTAGGCTGTACAACTGCTAGTTGGACAAAGCTGCTACAGTTGGAAATTTTACTACAATGAAAGTTGCGGAAAGAAATGGGAGGAAGGCTTTGAACAGCCCTGCTAACACAGCAGTCTGCAATTCTTTCGGATTTTAAGTTGCCAAAACTGCCTGCCAGACTGAAAACCAGGGTGATGCTCTGCTTCCAGCTACCTGTGGGTTTGGCAGGAGGGTTTTTTTACTCCCACTGCTCCCACTGCTGCTGTTTTCTGACCAAGCTCAGGTTTTGGATGAAGCATTAATACGCTCCTCACGCTCGGAGTGGCGCTGAACAGGGAAACACAAACAACCTCACCAGCCTGTTTCACTTCCTGCCTCTCACATGCTGCTGCAGCATTTGCACGGTGTATGGAGGGCAAAAGTTTCAGTCCAGAGCAAAGAGCGAACACCACATCTTATTTTCACTAAGTTAAATTAGATAAAATCAGCATCAGATTGGGGCAGGTTACAGGAAATTCTGTCTGCTCTCCTTCAGCTTTTAGAAACAGATTTACTCTGCCCCAAGCTAAGCCAGCAGTGCTTAGATTGCTGTGATCTGAGAGGCTGACGGCATGACTGACATTCTTCTTCATCTAAATGAAATCAAAGGGTGGTTTTGCCTTTACTTTTCACTCTTGTGGGCTACACTTTGGATGCTTTCCTGGAAGAGCTGTCAGCTGTGAACCTCACATGATACGGGTCCACCCTTCCTGTGGGGAAGTTATTCAGAGCTGTGAAAGGAAGCCAGAAACGAGGCCCAAATCCTCTGGTGACTTTTCTTGATGACTTCCATAATTAAAAGCCATTATGAATGGAAAAACTAAGTGTTTCAAATCTGCAGACATAGAAGGACTTAATTCACACCCCACCCAGTGAGGATGAATCTATTGCCTCTTGAACCAGGATGGGAAGAGGGAGTTATCTTGGAGATAAACCAGCAGCTTCCCCTCACTCTGCCAGGACATATTTATTTACCATGATTAAATAACCAGTGCTACCTTCTCCCCCTGTACATGCAAAGAGGAGAGAGGTGACCTCTCTTGCTGTCTCACCAGGCACAGACAGATGTTTTATACTGTGCAATTGTTTGCTGCAGAGCACAGTGCATTTACTACATCACATCCCTGGCAAGAAATACAGTTTGTTCCAGCATTTTTCCCCTTCAAGGCACTTGTTCACACCCCCAAATAATGCAGGGCCATCAAAAGTGTGTTTGGCGCAAGCCAAGGAAAGGAAGATGGTGCCAGCACACACAAAATAATAAGGGACGAATGGCTGCTGACTCCCTGCTGGTGATCCCAAAGTGCCTGCACTGTGCACAGAACATCCTTCCCCCTCCTCAGAGCTGAGCTGGTTACCTTCAAACGTGTCTGATCTCTCTTTCTCACACTGCTCTGCCGGACCATTCTGGCAGAAGCTTTTCTTCCATTTTTACTGCATTGTAAAACTATTGACCCTTTCCACAATGAAAGCACTTCCTGCTTATCAGCAGAAGTAAACCCCTTCTTATGCACCACACTGAGGCCCACAGATCCCACATGAGGGCTCGTCTCGGGACACCCAGCAGGCAGAAGTGAGGGTGGGCAGCATGGCAGGAGCCTGGCGGTCACTCAGTGGCCGGCCCCTGGCACCCACCTGTCCTTGACTCTGAGGATCAGCTGGTGGAACCGGTCCACGTGCTCGAAGCTGGCCTTGTCTGTCACTGAGTAGACGATAAGGAAACCATCTCCAGTCCTCATGTACTGCTCCCGCATTGCACTGAACTCCTCTTGGCCTGCAGTATCCAGAACTAGGACAGAGGAGACAAAGATTTTTAGCTGTTGTGAGGGACCTGTAGCTGCTGGCACCACTGTGTCCTGTGGCCTTTCTGCCTCTGCTGGGCTTGCTCAAAGACTGTAAGATCTGATGAAATCAAGTTGGGTAGACATGGAGGTTTCTGTCCCAGACTTCACTCATCCTTATGTGCCTAAGTTGAGAGCAGACGGAGGGGAAGATGACAATATGGATTTCATTTTCCTTTTCCAGTACCAAACACTAATCACTGAATTTGGAGAGTTGCTCCTCTGGCAAGATACGGCTCAAAGTATTTTACAGTCCTCCCAACTTTTCCCTCTCCCAGCAAAGGAAACTCAAGACTGGAAGATTAGCTAAAAGCCGGTTTAAATAGGATTTTTGTAGGGATAACCTACAAAATTCATGGTGAAGCAGAGCTGGGAGAGAACCCAAAGTAATAGCTACAAGCACTTTCCTTTTCTCAAGACCTGGATATTATTTCTAGACAATTTTGTCCTTTCAGAGTGAGCCTTGGGGAATTCCCCTTAAATATTTAGTCCCAAATGGTGTGCTGATACTAAGGAGGCAACTAAAACAGATGGAAAAGCTTTAAGTGCCTTGCATATCCAATACAGTGATCACGTTTCTGTGAATAAATCCATGCTCAAATCCCCTAAAACACCTCAGTTGTGACAAGCCATCCAGATGCTGTTCCCCACTAGATTAAGCTTAATGGCATCATAACTCACTGGTTCTCCATGGATCTGTTTCACAGGGGGTCCCATCACCTGTGGAGCAAGCTACCCCAGCCTTCTGGGTAAACACCACATCCTGATGCACACATCAGCACTAGCTCCTGAGCCCCAGCTCTGTACAGTACCTGGATTTTGACAGGCAGGAGGAGGGTACAAGAGGAGTTCATCAGTTTAGGCCATGCCAGTACAAACATGGGGGGCACTCAAAGTGCATCAGCTGCTCAGAAGTACTAGTCCTAATGCATCACTGCACCCCAGAGGCAAATGTGGGACCTTCATGATGACTGAGAACATTTTCACATCCCACTCAACTGGGCTAGGTGGGAAAACTGTTTTGCCTCCGCTGTACAGCTGTGGCATAAATATCTGCTGCCCACAAGTGATGGGGCAAGCCCAGGGCAGCTGTGGCTGGAAACAGTGGCAGGAGCATACTGCTGACAGAGCAGCGGGTTTGATACAGGTTTGTCTAGTCTGAATGGGCCCACAGACCCAGCAAGGTGTTCCCTCTAGGGGTAGGTGCTCAGGCTGCCCCAGTTTTCAGATGGGCCCATGATAAAGACCACTTTCCTATGTCAGCACAAGTGGACATGCTGCATGTCACAGCCACACACCTCCAGTGCATGTCTGCAGGAGAGAGAGCTATACAGCAAGACTTAGAGACCTTCCTTGGTGATGGCAGGCCCTTTAAAGCCTTTAGCCTCATTTGTTCTCCCTTTCTTAACTGGTGTTGAATGTCTGTTTTCACAAGCTCTTAAGGTAAAAAGAGCTTCTAGGCTCTTGTAAAGACCCTAATATTTAGGCTTATTTGCCAAGATTGTTGGAAAGCCACCTGACTCTTTTCACAGCCTTTTATCCTGCTCCTCCCCTCTAAATCTAGGAAATAAGGGTCTCAGCTCAAAAGCATTTAGGCTATTCTTAAGGACTGTAAAAAAAAAAGAAAAAAAAAAAGGAAATAGAAAAACAACCCAGAGACTGTGTGTGCTGGTAAATTTCTATGCCCTGGGCAGAATTGCTACCATGGAATAAGGCCAGGATTCTGGAGCTGGGACAGCAGAGGAAATTAATCTCCTCTACCTGCCCAACCTGTATGGAGAGCTGGGCTGCCCTCATCTGACTCCTGCAGCAGCTAGACATGGTGTCAGGGCAGGGCTGAGAGCTGACAACCAGCACACAAACCCAACTTGTGGTGGAGTGGGAGAGCTCCCAACTGAGAGCTGAGCACTCCTGCTCTCCCTCCCCCTGAGATAAGGCAGGTGCCCCAGCACAAGCTGTGGGCAGGAAGGTGGAGATGGATGTGCTGTATCCTGCATGGTAATTTGCTTAGGGACTTCCCCTTGCTCTGGCACATTTGCAAACTTCCCATGAAATGTATAAGAAGCATCCAGCTCTGCCTTTGCACCTATCAACCCATCCCCAGCTGCTGTCCCTCCAAAGCTCTGCATCCCCTGGGAGATGCCCCCCTGATGGGGCTGCATGCATACCCCACTGCATGGGGCTCTCCTGCCTTGCCTGGATCTTGGCCATCACACTAAACACCAGCAGAGCTGCTGTGTCAGCAGCTGCTATTTAAAGGGAATTCACTTGCAGCATTGACAAAAAGGTGAGCAAGTCCAGGCAGCATTTAAAATGGCAGTTTGGAAGTGTGAGTAAAAGACACACAGTGAAGGTTAAGGTTAATCTCAGATGGGTTATTCATACAAAGTTAAGCATTGTGTAGATGGCCAGAGAAAGTCTTTGTCTTAACTTTAAATGTGCTCTTCATCAAGGCAAACCCCCAGCCTAACACTTCTGTGCTTAAGGAATTGTAAACAACAGAGGAGAGTGATCTGGATCCTTTGTAGACAGGAAAGGACCTGATCCTGAAAAGCATCAGCACAAAAAAAGTGCCAGATGTAAATTACTTTGCTTGTGGTACCTTGTGGCATAAAAGCTTCAAAAAGACTCCTACCTATAGAAATGGGAAAGCAGCAAGGAGAAACCTTGGGAAGGGGTAACTTAGAAGATGACTGGCTTCCCAAAGGAATGAGGAGATTTAGCATGTTAGTCATCATTCACCTTCTTTTAAAATTCCTGTTTAGACAGACAGGATGCCAGAAGACAGAAATAACCATGAGTAGAGAACTGTGAGCTGGTACACTTTAAACCACCAGTTGTCCCACTGGCAGCACATAAATGCCAATGGAAACAAGGCTGGACCAAAGCACAGTGGGTTTCTCCCACCTCATTGTTCCAAGAACTGAAATCAGATTCATAGGCTGCTCTGTCATTGCATTGTCAGGAACTTCCAACAGAAAACTTGGTGAAGTTCTCACAGATTTGACCAAAGAAGCAAGGAGGAGCAATTACGAAAGCATTTGGGTAAGCTGAAGGAGAGAGAAGGCGGGGACAATGTCTGATGTAGGAACAGACATCCAAAGAGGGCAAAACCATTTACAGTTATCATGAGACCAGCTGGAGACTAAACTAAGAGCAATTAGGCTGTGAGAGCCCAGCAGGAAGGTCTCCTGCTTTGCAGGTAAGAGGTTGCTGAGTGAAGAGATGGCCTTTTTCACTTTCCAGTAGATGTGACCCCCAGCTGCTGTGCTGAACTCCCTGCTAATTGAATCCCGCCCCCTTAGAGCTCTCCACACCACTTTCCTGTGAATCCTGATGGGTTATGCAAGAGTGCAGCTGCCTAGAGAGCACTTCTGAGCAGGCACAGGAGCCCATGGGAATTTGTGGCCCAAAATAGAAGCCCTTGGTGCTTCAAGGTGTGTCATGTGGCAATGCCTCTGCAACTGACAGTGCTCCAAGTGCCCATCCAGAGACAAAGGCACTTGGTGAATCTAAACCAAGGGCAGAGACACACAGTGAACTCTAAGTCAAAAATGGCATTGCTTTCTCAGGAACCTAGGCTAGATTCAATTCAAACAGAGCATTCCCAGCCTTTGAGGAGCTTAGATCTGGTTGTGCACCTGAGTTCTTCTCTTTTCATATCTAGGGAAAATTTCCTTCTATGTCTTTACCTTTACATTGCCAGGCAGCTGGGTGTATTGGTCACCTCGAGAGAGTTTCTCCACTGTCCATGGCACCTAGAAGGGATAAAGATGAACTGACAGGCACGTTAACCCATTTTCTGTCCTTCAGCCTTTGGGTTTCACTGCCCTGCAGCTTGGTACCTGAGCTCATGGGAAAATTTAACTTGAATTGCCAAGTCAAACTAATGAGCTTCAGGCTGAGGAAAGCCACCTCCACAGTCTTGTCTTCCATCAGCAGCACCGTGGGAGAGGGTACTCCTGTCAGCCACTGGCTTCAGCTGGGGAATTGGTATTCTGGACACTGCACAGGTGGGGTACTGGGGTCACAGCTCCTATTCTGTATCCCCACACTCCAAGTCACCTCGAAGGTGTATGAGGTGCCCTTGCTGTGCACAAGGCAAGGCAGATGCTTCACTCGGTCATGCTGGTGCTTCTGCTCCTTCTCAGACACAGCCACGCTGCCCCTGGCATCACAGCTTTCCTCAGCAAAAAACACATGATAGGAAAACACTGGGGCTTTTATGAGCCCTTCTGTGCCCTAGCTAAATACACAGATGTTATAACATGGAAAACCCAAGTACTTGAGTTCTTGCCCTTTCTTTAAGCAAAAAGAAGAGAAAGGCTTCCACATCAATAAACAGAATAAAGATGCAAGCCCTTAAAGGAGCTCTTTCTCTAACAAAGGGCAAGTATTCAAAGCCTTGTGTTTTCCACGTTGCAACATCAAAATTTTCCTGGCAGGAAAAAAATCCCCACAACCCAAGACAAAACCCCCTCTTTCATGGTTGCAAAATCCCAGCAATTAAGGGAGGGGAAATACTGTACACGCAAATAAAGGAATGAAAGTACAAATTTAACTTTAATTTTAATGCTCTCAGTGATGCTACTAAAAATCTAAATTAACAGAAATGAGAAGAAAGCGAGCCACAAACCAACCCTTCTGCCTGGAAATCTGAAGTGATCTTTGATCTCCCTCTAGCCTCGTGGCCAAGTTGATCTCAAGTTACCCAGTAAGACAAACAGACAGTGTGCCCAGGGAAAAACCCTGCAGCAAAAACCCTCAACAAAATAGGGTGGAAGGGACAGACAGGTGGGAAGGGCAGAGAGAGTGTGTGGGAAGGAGTGGAGCTTGGTGTGACTGCACACGGGCACACACCAGGCTGTGCAGGTCCAGCCCAGCACAAGAGCAGCCCAGGATTAGGAGGAGGAGGCCTTGGGAAGAGAACTAGAAGGGGAACTGAAGCTCAGGAGCAGACAGACAGCTTCTAGGCTGTGAGAATTTCATCAAAATCATACCAGAGAAAGGAAAGGGAAGAGAAGGGAGACCACAGCTTCCTTTCATCCAGCACAATTCCTTGTTTGGCTGGTACCAATTGGCACAGCCCTATTGCCAGCTAAGAGTTTAGCCCAATTTCCCAACAAGACCAAGCCATGTGCTTGTGGTCATCTCTTCATCTCCCTTTGCTTGCCACATTTTTATCTCTGTGTGGTGTATGAGCCATAAGGAGTTATGAACCACAGGGAATTTTTTGCCACGTTAAGGCATTCCACTTTTGGCTTCATGCCCAAATTAATAATTCCAGACTGGCATTTTGCAGCCACACCAAAAGAAATCCTCTGCTATTTGCTAAATTAGCCTGCACATAGATAGGAGTGGGCAAAATTAATCTCAGCAATGCAATTGGAGCAAGAGCTAATCAAAACAGATTAACCCTGGCCCCCACTTAATTCTGACCTCATGTCTGTACAGCACCTGTGTGTGAGTGCATTTCACCAAGCACAGCACTGTGCTGATTTCAGCACAACGAGCAGGGAATAAACCAAGATAAAATATGCAGAGAAAATTGGAGGCTGATTATAAAGCCTCATTAGAGTGGCAGCAACCAAAAAAATGGGCTAGCCACAAATTGCCTGTACATCTTTGATTCAGGTTAAGTGCCCTCTTCCACTCTACAACACTTGTCTTCCGAACACTGCATTGATGGTCTTCTAAAGCTGGCATAAGGTCAACAATTAAAGTGGTTTTGTGTAGTATGGAACATGAACACAACAAATACAGGTCCCACAATGTTCTGGGAGGCAGGGAACTATTACAGACAACTCTTTGGTGAGAAAAATAGAGAGATGTGCCCAAACCAAAAAGCAAACAGGTAAAAGAAGATTTTGAACGTAGCTTTTGCTCCAAGATCTAAAATAAAGCCCTATTCCATTTCAGCCTACTTTCAGTGAGAGATTTCAGAAAAAAAAAAATGCAAGTCAAACATTTCATCATGTAGCCCGTTAGTGCTGTTGAATAAATGTGGGTAAAGGTCTTCATGGAGGGAAGCCAAATATTTTATGCAAGCTGACTAGCAGAAGGGGTTTTTTTACAACATAATGCTGGTGCAGTTATAAGATGGTTGAGGTGCTTTGTACCGAACTGCTCAGGCAGCAGCCTGGAAAAGGGCAGGCTGTTTCCCTTTTTTTTTTTTTTTAAAGTTGTTGAATTTCTATGTATTTGTTTGGTTTTTTTAATAATAACTGTTTCTGAAAATTTCAAAACTTATAAAGCCCCTCATGCTATATCCTCCCTTGGCTGTTCATGTTCCAAAACTAGTTCCTATTTTGGGGGTGAGCAGCTGCTTCTACCCACCAAGCACTGCATGAAACCTCAGCTTGTAAAGGCTTTGGTCATAAAGAACAACTGGAAAGTCTAGGATTTATCATGACACATCTTTACCCAACCTATCATGTTTGTCCCTAATTTTATACCATAAGTGATTCATGTAGCCACAACAAGAGCAGCTGTCCAGTATATGGTGACCTCCTAGAATGGCCTAGATCCAAAGCCTGTGACAGAGAGCTGAGGCAAATGACACGAGTTAGTCACTCTTGGTGCCCTGTTTCTGCTGGGCAGATGGAAAAGGCCCACATCCTTTTTCAGGCAAGAATATTGCCTTTCTTCCAAAATTGTGATTGTTCAGAATCTCAAGTGGTAGGAAAGAGAAGCAGCTGCAGTTTCACTTCTCTGGCTGTGAAGCATCTGTGGGCACAGAAGCCCTGGAAGTCAGGAATTCCCAACATGCCATTCAAGGCCACAGCAGAATTCAGTTCAGCCCAAGTTCAGCTCCATCTGAGCAAAAGAAAGGCTTTTTCATTAAAACAAAGGGTTAAGTTTCTGCTCGTTGTAAAACAATTTCTTTCACCACTCCCACTGAGATCAGGTTTGGTTGGGGTTTTTTGCTAGTTTTTTTTTTCCTAAACAAAAATCCCAAATATTCAGTAAAAAACGCCTTTTCTACTTTTCAATAACTTGAAAAACCAAGGTTGTTTCAGGCAAAACAAACAGGTACAGTAGCTGATGTATATATTTCAGAACATGGGACATATCAATGAAGATAAAGGTTGCTCATTTTAGAGGCCTGAATTCTGGACTCAAAATAATGAATTTAATTTACAGCAGAATTGGATTTTTCTTTTATACAGGACTGGCATTTTAAAAATAAGGGTATATGTATACATTATAAGATGGTTAATTGGGAGCAGATATCTCTAATGCAGATGACAAGAAGAGACATTTCAGCACCAGTTTCACAAATGCTGCCTCATATTAACTATTAACATATTCAAATGAACAAAGATTGGCAAGATTAACTTGTTTTGTTCTTTGCTTGTTTTGATTTTTTAATACTGAATAAAAGCTGTTCTTTTAAGGACTCTGTGGCCATTTGTACTCACGAAATTATATCTGATAAATCCTTAAGAGTGCAACTAAGATCTCAAGTTTCCAGACCAAGCTAACAGTCTTCACAGCAAACCTCACCAGCATCCACATTCCACCACTCAGAACAGGACAATCCCCCAGCTTTCTGTCCCCACATACCAATGACACTTATGCAGAAACACCAAAGATCTTGAGCACCTTTGTAACAAGAGGGTGGAGGTAGAATTTGGTACAAGTGAGTTTAAATTTAGTTTAGTTACATTAGTGGCCACATACATGAACTTGGGTAATTAAAGGCACAAAATACTTGCTTGGTTTTATGCACTACCTAATTATTGTATAAAGCAAAACAAAACTTAAAATATTTAAGAGCAAGATTGCCTTTGCAGCTGTGGTTAGTCTGCCTCGTGCAACACAAATGAAGAAGCCACAGCTTTAGGTAATACAGGGTTTCTCCTCGTTTCCTCACCTGCTAATCAAGGGGCTTATTTGTTGTTGCTGTGTTTTTGTTGGGTTTTGGTTTTGGGTTTTTTGTTATTTTTGATCTGTGTGTTTCATTGTTGTTGTTTCATTAAAAAAAAAATAATCCCAAAACAAAAAGGCAGTTTTTCTTCAAAGAACTGAAAACTCTTGGTTATAACAGATCTCTGATCTCCAGGCTGGTATCATACCCATATTTAAGTGGAAACAGGTAATTAAATATCACACCTGAATGACTGGATTTAAGAGCTGTAACAATTCTACACTGTCAGTGGACAATAGTTTTGATTAAATGTTCTTTCTGGTTATAACCCTCACTCAGTTACCCACTCACTGTCATTTCCCAGGGGATGAGCTCAACCTCAATGAAGCATCATTAGCAACAGCCACTTGGCAGTGCTGTAATTCACTGGCTGCAGAAGCCTATTCCAAATGTCAATGAGGATCTGTAGGTTTTCACAAGCCAGCAAGAAACATTTCTGTGCAGAACTGGAACCAATGCAACTGGAAGCAGAAGCTTTGCTGGAGACTAGCTGCAGACCATGCACTGCAGCTCCAGATCCTGCCAGCACACAGCAGAGCAGGAGGGACACAGGGACACAACATGCTGTAGGAGACACTGAGGTCTATTTGCAATTGTGCTCAGCTAGAAGGGAAAGAGGATCATGAGAGTAGCTTGCTTACCATCAAGAATTGCCCACTGCCCATCTATTTCCGTGTGCTTCAGGTAGGAATCTTCAATAGTTGGGTCATAGTCTGGCACAAAAATCTTCTGGAAAAACTGAATAGTGAGAGCACTCTTCCCCACACCACCATCTCCAACAACTACCAGCTTGTACGTGGGGAGGTTTTCGCTGGGAACGGCACTTGTAGCCATGCTTCCAGTGCGCTGAACCTGCTGGAGAAAGAGATCGTCTCCAGTCACTCAGCAGCAATGACAGGAGGGCAATATACACAGGGCAGCTTCTACCTGCTGCCTAAGAAGTGAGAATGAAGGCAGCTCTGTCACCCAAAATCCTTTTGGACAGGAGCAGCAGCACCAACCCTTCCCAATAGCTCTACTCCAACTGAGACCCAGCACTTACAAGTGCAGACAACTCCACCACCGTGCCTTGTTTACTCCTGCTTTGTCTACAGGCATTGCTAATTGTCACCAAATGCACATGCAACACCAATGCCACTGAATACCTTTCCAACAGGGAAAAGGTATTCAGTGGGTCCACCCAGCAATGACAAAAATCATCCTGGCTCAGTACAGGGTGATCTATCAAGCTCCCAAAAGTTTCCTGTTGCCAGTGACCAAATCTCACTGATAAGTCGGAGTTGTGCTATTCCTCTCTGCTTAACCCAAGGTATAGCAAACATTAAATGATGTGTTACATCCTGGGGCCAGATCTGCAGGCAGAATTGGTGGTGATGGATGAAACTGGAGTTAAAGGTCCAATCCTGGCTCTGCCAGCAGGCAAAAATGCACTTAGCTGCTTTCTTCTCTCTCACTTTCAAGTCTGAGAAATAAAAATAAAAAGGCAGCAGGCCAGGAGCAACAGGTGGTTTTTGTTTTGCCTTTTGAAAAAAAAAAAAAAAAATGCCTCAACCCTGCTGTGGCAGGAAGGCTGGTGCCTGTGGCTGTAACACAGCCAGGAGAGCAGCTTCCCAGCAGCATGGTCACACTGCTCCCCTCACCTCAGAGCTGCCTCTTAAAAGAAAGATGGAAAAAATTCCCTGACTGAAACTGGGCAACAGCACAGGTATGTGGAGAAAGAAGAAGAGGCGGCCGTTGCTGACTGGCACATTTCAACGCTCAGCAGCAGAAACTGCTCATTTAAGGAGAAGCCAGGCAGGAGGTTCTGTACATGTAAGTGCCCCCCACCCACCCATGGGCAGCAGTGACGCTGACTCGGATCACAGAGGAAACAGGTGGCCATCTCCCAGATCTGAATGACCGGTGCATTTCCTGGGAGGTCTTTTACACACTTAAAGAGAAAATAATAAAAAAAACCCCCATGATAATGATAAGACTGAGGAAAAGGCAGTTGATTTTCTTGGTATCAGTTTTCTTGAAAATACTGTTCAGTGCAGCAGCAGCTGTGGTGACACTTTCTGCAGGCACCTGCTCCCAGACATTCTGGTTTTGATGGTGCCCTTTGAGCTGCAGGCGCTGGCTGGGGTCGGCACTGAGGTGGGATCAGGACTGTTCTGAGGGAACCTCCATAAATTGTTGGCTCCCAACCTGTATCCCCACCAACCCACACAGGCTTTTGGTGGCTTTCCCAATAACCCTAGGGATTTTTCATTAAAAAGACAATTAACTTTTTCCTTCTCAAAAACCACCAAGCAAGGCTGATGTGCTCTGTGCCACAGAAGCTGCTTGTGTTCTTATCAAACACAAGAACATAATCCCCTAATCCAGGTTAGTTTCTGATTTCTCTAGTCCCTTTCTCCAAAATCATTACTTCAGTTTAATCCAAAATATTGAACCATAAAAGCACTTTTGACCTGGCAAACCTGGGGCTCTCATGTTTTTTCAGTACACTGGAGACCCTATACCACCTCTAAAAAGAAAAGCCCATAAGAAAGAGACAGAGGATGAGATTGCTGAGTCTAAGAACACCAAAGGCCTCTTGTCCAAGTTGAGACAAGCCATCATTTTCAGAGCAAGAAGAAGCATGATCAAGTCTGCTTTTTTTAAACCACCTTGGGAGGAAATTCTTGAGAATAGCATGAATTTACACAGCAAGAAACAGCTGCTGGATGGAGAGAAGACCAAACCAGCTGAGTTTTCAAATAGTCTTCCTGCTTTTCCTCACAACAACCCCAAGGAAAAGTTTCTTAGCCCTATTTTTGACTAAGCCACTTTCTCATATTTATGAAGCCACACATCAATACACAGCAGGCTGGATTGCAAAGAAACCTATGAATGTCAACAAAATGCCTTATTTTTGCTTGAAAGATCAAGTTTTATTTCTGTGTAGTCCTTCTTGGGTCAGATGATCCTCACAGGCTTTTTGAGACACAGACCCTGGCCAAAGCTCTGCTCCTCCTTCCAACACATTTAATGACAATTTTTTGCTTTGCCCATGGCCACAATTTCACCCCATCCTTCTTCACACGGCAGAGCAGCTCCAGCCAGACAGAATGAAAGACTGATTGTTACTGACATGGCAGGGGACAGGCTGTGGATGTGAAAAACATACTCAGTTTGTGCACGATTTTTGACCTCCTCACAAAACCACAAGCTGCTGCTTGGCAACAAGCATTACATTTTCACTGACATTTTGTGCCAGCCCTTTAACCCGCTCCTAAGAAGCCTCAAGTTTATCTTGCATGAAATGCTCCCCAAAGTACTAGGATAATGTTTAGCCCACTGTACAAACTGTGTCTCTGCCCAGCATGCTTATCGCCTGAATCGGGGCATTTGCTTCCCGTTGTTCCCAGAAGTTTGGTCATGCTGTGTGTCTGAACCACCAGACTGAGTGTTACACAGCCAGGGGAAAACGGCAAGAACTGAACTGAAAAAAAAAACGGTAAAAAAAAAAGTCAAGAACTGTAGGCTGGTTTGTTGAGCACAATTCCCCGTATTTTAGGAGAAGCTAGCACAACAGATGAAAACTTCAGAGTGTCAAAAGGGAGCAAGTTTAGGTATTTCTGCAGGATTGTTTCTACTGCTCAAGGAAACACTCCTCTTTCTACTGTGAAGGCAGGTCCCATGGTCCAGCCATGCAGGTACATAACAAAAACCTTCCATAAGTCGACTTCAGTCCCTCTACCCCTCCACCTGCCCTGATAACCAAAGCAAGAAGACAGTGCATGCCTTGACAAGATTATAAACTTAACCAGCTCATGATTCAAACCTTTAGAACAACATGTATCATTTCCTGGAAAAGACTTAAACACTCCCAAAGGTGCACAGAGCTACAGGCAAGCATAAAAGACTTGGGCTGATTTTCAGGTGTTTTTGGCAAGAGTACTGACACAGTCCTCCTCAGGTGGGAGCAAGAATAAGCGTGTTTGCTGTAGATCGACTGGGAAAAGTGAAGCACAAATGTTTTTTTATCTATTGTCTGAATACAAAGCAGCATGTGGTAATACACTAACAAGGTCTGATGATAATCATCTGACAATTTATATAATTGTTTATTTTGAAGGAGCCAAGAGAAGGATCCATACCCTACACTGACAAATGCCGTCAGGGCTCTGGTTTAGTCACTGGAAGGAGGCTGATTTATACAACCACCTGCATACACACTGGCAAGACTGGTGGCCTGACAGCACAAGCCAGTAATGCTGAGACAGTCAGAAGTGTGGCTACTTCTGGGGTAGGTGGATGGGAAGAAATAAAAAACATTGATCCAAGGGGATCACTGAGACTGGGCCTCCTCAGCAAAAAGATTTTTTTAAGAGGCAGAATGAACTGCACAAAACCTCATTTACCTGTCTGGACATGGAGATGGAGTGGCAGGGCTGAGCTATCCCCTTGGAGTAGCCAAGTAAAAACCATCAAATGCTGCTTAGTTCGTATGACTAGCCCACAAAATGTAGTTAGTGTATCTAATCTCCACCCTCATTACAAAACTTGCCCTGAATGCAAGTGGGTCTGAGCACAGCTTCTGAGCAGAATTGTGGCCACATAAGATAATGATAATAAAAATGGACCCCAAATAGTTGATATTAATGTGCTGGTAGCCCTTTCCTGGGTTCCTGCTCTGCTGTCCTGGAGGCTTAGCTCCCAGGGCAAGGCCATTACAGATGGTCAGCAAGCTCAGAACCAAGCCCTGGATTTGTAGGGGAGGTTAGTGCAATTAAAGACACCAGCTCCCTGACTGAAAAGACCAGCATGACAGTGATTTACAGTCTCCATGGCAACATGCAACACAAATTGCTTAATTCTGTTATGAAACCTCCAGAAAAAGCTACAGCAGGGCCTGTGTGGGAACTACCAGGCTCCCTCCTCCTCTGATGCAGCTCTCTGAAGCAGAAAACTTAAGAGAGCCAGCGTCCACTTCAGCAATAAGCTGTAATTTAGCACATACTAATGTTTAAGCATGGATGCTGATGATTCCATCAGCCCATGGCCAAGGCAATTTTCCTATCATCAGCTTTTATTGGTCCCTGGGTCTTCACCGATGGCCTGCCAGAGCTCTGCATACCTGAGGATGCCAATCTCACCTGAGGAAGACCATCAGGCACCGAGGCTGCCAACTACTCCTACGGTTGCAATTAAGAACTCTTCCTCTACCCACAGCTCACTCGATTACACCGTTTTACCCAGCCTCTTTGTAAATATTAGCAGCTCCACGCTGTGCCTGCAGGGCTGAAACTCTGCAAAAATCTGAACACTTCCCTCTCTGTTCCTCTTGCAGACTGCTGGCTGCAGGCACACAACCACCGCGACACACCCAGAGACGCGAGCCAGGTACCAAAATAGTTCAGCCCGATGTGTTGTAGGCAGTCCCTTGGGCTGGGAACTACTAAGAATCCTTGAAAGAGAGGACATGCCCTTTCAGGAGGCTGCTGCTTCCCTTGAGTCATGCTGATCAGCACTGAATGAACTTCAGGAATTTCTCCCTCAAGTAGGCATGGCCATGTCCTGAGCCATCAAGAGCTAAAGGACTTATAGGTGTATGAAAAACCACTGTCAATTATTATTTAATAAAGATGATTAACTCTTAGCCAAGTTTTCTCCAGTCTGTCAGATTTCCTTCCCAGTCAATACCTGCAAAAGGACACAATAAACAAAAGCTGGACTGTGTTCCAGTCTTCATTGGGAAGTCAGCATGGAACAGATCTGTCATGCGGGAAGCCAGAGTCTGATACCGTTTGTAGTTCTGGTATTAAGTTTTTCAAAACACAAGTGAAAGTTCAAGTCTCTGAGGTTTTCTAAGAAGGCAGATTCTAACAGGTGCTCCCAACTCCCATCAGCTTCTGGATTTGATGGAGCTCAGCACCTGGTAAGACCTGCACAGGAAATGACAGGCATTTCCTTTTGGAGCAGTGATCAAAGCACTATCAGATTGCTACTAAAAGGGAGGAATAAAAAAAAGGCTTAAACCAACTGTTGTTTAAAAATAAATCCTCTACCAAGCAATAGAGAGCTGCAATTGGCTGGGCTTTGAATGTGGGGGGATGTAACTGTGGGTCCAGGAAGTGGCCTCATCAATTCTCCTCCTGTGCAAAAAGATGCTGTACCCTGAGTGTTGTGTTCCCTGAACTGCTCACTGGCTTCCTGTGCCAGCCAGACCTTTTCTCCCTTTCAACCCAAAATTGCATCACCTCCCCCACCACACAGATGCTGCTCAGATTTACTGTAAGAGAAAGAAAACGCACCGGGGGAGTAATGAAGCACTTGAGATTCACACAAAAGGCAGCTAAAGGCAGTAGCTGCCTGATGAATATTTGGTAGTTATTTCAGGAAACACGGAATTATAGCCTGAACAAATAATAAAAATAAAAAGCCACGTCACTGGAAATGGCTTAGGTAGTAGGTGGCCCCCCCCACTTTCCTCCTCTGTGAATCCCTAAGTGATGTAAGGAGAAAAGCCCTTGCTGTAGATCTGAGCAGCAGCTTTCTCATGGCCAGGCTGGGTTCAGGGACTCACTTGTTTTTCCTGGGAAGCACGTGATGTCATGCTTGTCAATGTCCCAATTTGTATGTAAGTGCAGCACAGCATGAGTCAATCACACTGACAAATGTCATCCAAAACCGACTCTGCTTCCCTCTCCCAACTCCTCCTCCACCTCCCACAACAACTCCATTAATCTTCAGCCTGTTTCCCTCAGTGATGTAGTGCCCTTTTCAAAATAAGAAGAGTTCTGTCACTCTGACAAGCCAACAGTCAGGTGCAGAAGCCAAATTTTTTTTTTCATTATTATTGTTAAAAACAACACTTCAGTCAGATTTGGGTCATTTGTAGCTACAGCTCTGCACAAGAATACAGTAACATGACACAGGATCCATTCCCGTATCTCTAAGACCTCAAATAAAGCTGTATGGTTGCCAGATTAGGGGTGTTCACTGGAGGCTGATCCAAGCCTTTTGGCAAGGTATGAGATGAGAGCATCCTACTCAGTAACTGGAGCCTGGCTCAGCTACTCTTACTTCCATTACTTCTTCTGCGTTTAAATCCACCATCTCTTTCCTTACTCATTTATTTCCAAAGCTCTCAGGAGACATCAGGGGATGACAGATTCCTGTATTACTCTTGCAAATTCTTTGCTAGTGAAGCCAGGAAGGCCTCTCCTATGTTATCATGGAACCGATGAAGCTGACCTAAACATACTGTAGCAAAAAAGCAGATAGCCAAGATGTTCCTCTGCCCTGCCCAGGCAGAGATAACACAGCAAGAACAAATTTAGTGGAGGAAGTGGCTTCGAATTCCAATAGCTGCCCTTCCTGCTCGCACAATCCCTGGAAATGGGCAGCTTCCCTCCTACACATCCCAGCCTGCTGACACACCAATAGAAAAGACCCCAAATTCACTGCCCTGGGTGGTTTTGCTGCTCTTAATGCTGCTCAGTGAGGTTTCTGAAGCAATAGCCCAGTGTTTCATCAATGCCCTGTTTGCAGCCCAGATGTTCTGCGGCCCTGATGCTGGCAATGCAGCCAGATGTGCATGGCGCAGCCCTCCTGGCCTCAACCAGCATCACCTTGGGCAGGCGGAAGTGGTCCAGGCAACGAATTCCTGTGCTGCAGCGTGGAGCTGTGAGGGGAACCTAAGCAGCACCAAGGACTGCCCAGCATGGACCTCCTCACAGCTCCACCCTGCCTTCCCCACATCAGTCCCAAAGCCCCTGCCAAAACAAGGGGTGCCCACCCCTCTGCCCAGCTCCTTGATGGGCTGTTGCTCTGCAGCCTTATGGGCACCACGCTGTCCACGCATGGCTGAGCCAAGGCGCAGACTTCATGGCACCTATGGATGCTTTGGAGATGATTAATGGATAGAAAGGGTACAGGGCCACCTCATTCCAGTCACCCTCTGCAAATCAATCAATGCATTTGGCTCCAAGTTTGTCTTCCAGTCAGCTTCAATTCAGTATTTAATGCTTTCTACATCTCCAGTGTTGCTACCGGATGTCTTTCAGGATGTAAATGGCTTTTTAAAGACTCCCTTCCCTCCTGGCAAACACACTTTGCATCTCTTAGAGAGCTGCAAAGAGCTGAAGGCTGTGAAGTTCCCTGGTAATAGCATTTCCACTAGGGGATGGGTGAATCAACAAGTCCAAGGGACAGATGAAGGAACATGAGGAGAGTGGGGATCTCCAGGCTATTTCCAAAAATCTGTCCTCTACCTGCAAATCTTTTCCAAAGCTTGACTCATGTCTATGTCCTTCCTAGGCATAATGACTACTGTTGTACATATCCTATGGAAAAAGAGACACATTGCCTGTTCACTTTGCATCACAATGTTCCCTGAAATTATCTGTGAGCTACGGGGCAGCACCCATGTTTCTGCAATAGTTCTACACCCCAAGGCACAGGGCAGGCTTGTAGGGCTCTCTATAAATCTTCTCAGGGTCTTGGTGGAAGGATGGACAGTCGTCCCGGTTCCCCATGACACATCTAATACTCACAGGTACAGAAGAACAGAGTATGCTGGTCTGTAATGCTGGAGATTCACCATGCTTCACCAGCATGGACTTCAGAAGATGAAGGAGCAGCTATCTCCCAGATTTACCCAAATAGGAACATGGCCTATTGTACTTAGAATTTAGTGACGCTAAATCCCAGAACTGTGTGGAAGGCTATTCCAGGCATTTCTCAGGTCCATGTCATTACTCTGTCACTTGGAAGACTCCAAGATCTCATCACTGGGCCAGGATCCACAACAGTAATTTTTTCCAGGCTCATTACAGTGTCTGCCAAGAGCATAAGCCTCTTATTTACGTACAGCATGCTGGGGAGGTGACTCCATACTTGGCAAATCCAATTGCTTGTCTCAAAGAGGAGAGCGGGCAGAACTCGGGGCTGGGTACAGGGATGAGGAGTGGATGCACAGGCTTCTTGTCTGTCTCACACACGGTGATGCAGGGTTTTGCAAAGCCCCAGCATTCCACTGAACCTGCCTGAAGACAGGGTGCATGTAGACTGCCAGCATGCCAGCCGTGTGCCAGGCCCTGCTGCCTCTTCCTAGTCCCTCCCTTTGGCAAACCCCTTGGCTGTCAGCTCTTTCCCTGCTCCTTCCCTCTGTGCCAGCCTGATAGCAAACACACACCTTGACACTCAAACCAGTGGGCAACTGGCCAAACCACCCCAGAGGAACAGAGTTCACCCTTGCATGACTCAAGTCCACTCTCCTGTCAAGTGCCTTCACCCTGCCAGCGCTGGAGAGAAGCATCCCATGAGAAGACCCCTTCAGAAGAGAGGTACCAGGGCCCAGCTGGTGCTGCTCAGTACCTGCACTTCATGGCTGAATGCTCAAGTTACATCTCTGGTGTCATAAGTGGATGAATCCATAGAGCAGCAGCTGAAAATCAGCACAACTTTGAAAGCACCTTGTAAGTCAGCTGACACAAGTTTAGATCCCTGTGGCCACCCTCCCCCAACCCCAGTTTCAGCAGAGATCTGCATCAGGATACCCTAATTCTGGCTCCTTCTACGCTCAGCCTAAATTCTCTGCCTTAAGACTCTTAAGACATTCAACTTGCAGCCATGTGGGAGGGTATATATGTACATTCATTAACACTTCCATTATGCCCCGTGGTTTGGCAGGTGGTGCTGCATTATGGATTTAAACAGAGCCAGCAACTGAATATACAGCACTTCACTAGATTAGCATGCTATGGGAAATCATACCTCAAAAGTGTTTTGCACTCTCGTGAAGCAGCTCTGATGAACGAGGCAACAGCAGGGCTCCAACCACCACTACACTGTGTAATCACATCAGAAATTCACCCACAACTTCAGGGAAAGATAAACCCCCTCAAAACTCAATTACCATTTGGTTGGGAAAAAAAAAAAAAGCAACAGCAGATTCTCTTGCCAGTTAAAGGAAAAGAGGCACACCCGCTTCTGCCACAAAGCATCTATCACACACGCCAAACAATAACATCTGCTTTTGCCCTATAAACTGCTTTCACATGGAAGAAACACACCACACTTGGTTATACTTATTTCAGAAGTCAGCTTTCAAGGTACTCAGTGCTCCACACCCAACGTGATGCCTCCTAATGTCTTATCATCAGGCTGACACTGACGGATTTGCTGAAATTGCTCAGTCAGATTCCCTGAGAGGATGCTGCCCCAGAGGGATGAGAAGATGTGCTGGGCTACAGAGCAATACAGACAGTGAACACACCACTGAGTCTTGGCAAAGGGGTGGGGAAGGGCCTCTAAAGGGACAAGAGGATAGAGCATCAGTTCAACACTGGTATCACCACACTGCTTGTCATTTTCTGGGGCTGGACCACACTCCCCTTTCCTTAACTGTGAGTGGTACCCCAGTGCCACTGTGCACTGCAGTTGTACTCATGTGGCACAGAGCTCCTACAAGTGTACAGCACTTGTGCTTTACCTGGGCAGTGGGAGGGGTCACTTCCCAGGTAAGACCACACAGGTACCAAACAAAGAAAAGTAACTGGACAAGTTTTTGAGTCTAGACTATTGAGGTAAATCAAGAGCTACCTTCAAAGAAGAATCCCTGGTCCTTGATTAGCTCTTCCAGATCATTGTTTTGCTCTCCTTCTCCTCTTTGAAACTCTGAACATATTTCCTTGCTCAGATTCTTCTATATCCTACTAACCTTGGCTGAGAAATTCCAAAGAAATGTTTAGGTTCTGCCGTAAGACCCATTTTTAACTTCCATCCACCACACAGCTCTGAAGTACAGCTACTCTGCTGCAAAGTTGTAACCAAGTCAAGACACCAATGTCTCTTCTCACAACATTATGTTGCTCTAGCCTTAGGATAGATCTCATATGCCATTCCTATGTGTGTACAGTGCCATTATTTTTAAACGCCAAAGAAAGAGATTATGGATTAGCCTTAGTCTTGGCAATCCAGGTAAATCTCTCATTTGCATTGTATTTTACACACCAGACCCATAGAAACAGTAAAAAAATTGGATTTGACCCTTCTTTGTAGTGCAGGGTTTTCTGCAAGGGACATAGACCCTTATATGGAGTTATCCTCTTATGCTTCAGCACCTTCAATGACACTTCAGACTTAAAATTTTAAATAAAACACAAATATAGATATTGTTTTTTTATATTGACCTAGTGAGTGCTAATACAACATAGAGTGATTTAACTTGATGGTATCTTGACACATCTCTGCATATAAAAATATCTCTATTAAAAACACAGATAGAGACAGCATGGATGGCAGCCACTTGAAAAAAAATAAATAAAGCCCCAAAGCATTAAGACCTTGTAAGGGACAAGATTAGTTTCATCCTGCCACAGCATGTTTCAATTTAACCACTGCATCTCTCAGCACTTTTGGTTCATATTCTTTTACCACACAGAGACACAAGTTTGGTATACGCCCAGCCTCAGGAAGGGGAAATGGTATTTTGGGTCACCAGTTCCACCCACCCCTCTACTCAACAAGGCTTTTGAAGTGCACCAGTCCCAAACAGGAGGCAGAATACATTAGCCTGGGGTCAGGACGGCTTGGAGAGCCTGAGGTTGGGAGATATTTAAGGAGTTTTTTGGGGCCAAGTGGCTTTGTCAGCAAGTCCCTCGCCTCCTGCTGCCCATGAGGACACCCTGCCCAGGGCTGCTGGCATGTCTGCCCCAATCACGGACACTAGCAGGCATTTCCTCAGCCCTTTTGTCATTGCCTTGAAGGTGGCAGACCCCCAATCACTGCCTAAGTTCAGCAGCTCTTCACTGCTCTGGCTGAGACAACTCCTCTCTGTCCCTTCTCAGCCCTCAGCTATGCCAGTTCATCTTCATGAGTCTTCCCAAACCCACATGAACTGCAGCTCCTGTTACTTTGCTCTATTCTCTTTCACCCCAAACCAGAGAACTGCTCCCAGTGTTTTGTGCAGTAGAAGGATTTGTTCTTATGCTGCACAAAACCAAACAGATGCTTCGACACAGGATATGCCCGAAAACACAATTTTTCTGCTCTGCTTTGACAGCCTAGCATTACTTCCATATTCTTGTGAGGTTGGTATGTAAACAACAGAGAGTAACTTACTGTGCTCAGGAGACCTTAAAATTAGAGTCCTATTTCTCTGTCCTCCTGGATCCAGTAAGTCATCCTCCTGAGGTTCAAAGAGTTTCTGGAACTCATACTTTAAAAGTCCATGGAATAAAAACAGGGTTGCTGAAGATCTTTACCAACAGAAATGTAGATTGAAACTGTTCTGTTATTTAATAATTCAAATCCCAGTTGCCTAATTAAACAGGCTTGCTACATTGCAAAAAGAATAAGGAATTACATATTCTGTTAGCTAACTTTGCTGATTAACATGAAAGCCTTTTCATGCTTCACAGGCATTTGGTGCAAGTAAAACTTCTGAAAACAGACTTCATACTCCACAAGTAACGAAATACTCCTCATGTAACAAAACCCTTGCTGCTCACAGGACTAGGGTGAGGCAGCAGCTATCAGCATCTTTGTGTTTCGTGGAGATATTTTGCAGGATGCATAGAAGAAGTAACGCCCAGCAGAGCATCTTAACAGAACATTCAGTATCTCTTTGGAACTGCCCAAACCTCAAGAAAAGCAAATGGTCTGCACAGTTCCTCATGCCTGACATATTCCTTGTTTGCAGATTAGATCTGAAAGATCCACAGCATGTGGAGGAAACAGAAGTTTCTCTCAAAGCACTCTGCCCTTGAGCTAAAGAATATTTTCTTAGGGAAGTGCTGCAAGTACTCATTCAAGTCCACCTCATCACTACATCTGATCACAACCTCTGGACACTTTAATTCCAAGCTATGATCCTTCCCCAGCTACCACTGAAGTCTCTTCAGGTGGCAGTGAAGTGCACAGAGTGGGCTCAGGCAATACCTGCCTTGTTCTTCAAGGGCAGCTGTGTCAGATGCGGGCAATACCTGAACAGCAAGATCATGCATTATTCTGAGAGCTACAACGGCAGTGTTTGGCCTTGCACTGTTGCACAAAAACAATTCACAACAGCTGAGGGTTTTTCCAGAGCACTGGGGCATGTCTCCTCCTCCTGTTCCAAGGTCAATTAGGGATTCTTGTCCCTATGAAACACCAGCAGCCACCAAACCAGCCTTAGTCTGCCACTGCAGCTCAGCAGCCAGCACTAGTGAGCCAAAGGGATTCCTTCAGTGATATGCCCTCTCCCAGTTCATCACCCTGCAGCACAAGCTCCGTAAATGCCCTTCAGGACTCTTTCTGGGACTGAGTGCTTGGTACTGAATAACTTCTTCCAAAGAGTCCTGCTTTATAGACATATGTTCCCTACCCAGCAAATGTTGCACTTAGGCTGGTGACACCAATACTGCCATAGCAAGTATTACACAAGATATCAGCTACATATTTTCTGAAGATCACAGTCTCTACTAAACTGCCAGCTGCCTATGCAGACCACTCAAGAGCTATCTGGGTATGCTAAGTACAGATGACAGCCGATAACAGCGTCTGCATGTGTCCAAGAGATTAAATTCCATCTGCATCCTGTTACTTTTGTCATTTGGTACCCCTTCAGAGGGCGTGTTTCAACAACCAACTGGTAAAGACCTTGTATCACAAGATCACAAGTTTACAGGGAAAAAAAATCCCTTAAATGCTTTTTTGGAGTCACCAAGTACCTGAAGACATGATACAGTGGGTGCTTTAGTAGTTCTTTAGGTAGGAAGGCCAGTTCAAGAAAAAAATGGCTGTGATTCCCACTACACTTATATCCATTAACATCCTTTTAATCTGGAGTGGGTGGGTCTTTGTTCCAGCTTTTGCGTATCAGGCTCACCATGAGGCTTAGTGCTTCCAGCAGTGTAAAGAGCAGATCCCTATTCAAAAGCTTTTCAACCTCTTTTATATTTGCAAGACGAATAAGTATTTGTTTCCATAAACCAGAGCATGGATTGCACTGGAAAACAGAACAGGCTGCAATAGTGTACCACTCAAAACTACATTAAAGGAAGATTAAACACATTCATTTCCATACTGATATGACCAATTCTTAAAAAACCCAAACAAAACAAATCACAAGAAAACAAAATAAAAAAGTCCAATAAAGCTGAAGATTTCACTTTAATAATTATATTTTGCTCACTTCAAAACCTTCTCCTTCCAATAAGTGGATTTTACAGTGAAACTGCAGAGCCTCTTGCTGTTGCCAAATCTGCACTTTCTGGACACATGGTGCTGTCAGGGTTTGTTCACAGAGTCCCTCTCCGTACTCCATTGTTGGCTCACCCACTAGTCAAATCCTGATTCCTGTCCTTCCTACAGCTGTGACAGGAGCTGAGGCATGCTGGCAAGCAGACGCTTGGAATGCTGAATTCACCGGCGCTCTCAATCAGATCGCAATTTCACTAAAGAACTTCTAAATAAAACAAACTTCAACATTTGCACTTCATAATTAAGTGGAAGCCGACCGAATTAGTGTCAAGACATGCCATAAGTGGAAGTATCCGAATCCCAGCATCCCTGTGTCCCTAGCCAGCTCTGAAAGGAAAGCTCCAGCAGCTTGTACCACAGCAGACCCTGACACTACATCTCCTTGGGACTGCAGTTGCTGCAGAGGAGCAGGAGAAGCCAAGGCATGCCAGACTCTGCCTGCTCCCACTCAGGGTGCAGGTACCCATTCCTGTGGTGCTGGGAGGCACAGCAACACCTCTGCCCTGGCAGCGACCCAGGAGTGACTTTCCAGTGGCAGAGTAATAACCACTGGGAGCAAGTCAAACTCCTGCCCGAGCCCAGGGAAGTCGGCAGCACTGTGTGCTCCCGGGTTTCCCAGGAGGAATGTTTCACTGTAACCCACACACAGTACATGACATGGGCCCCGAGCAAGGCACAGCATGACTTGCAGCTGACTTCAGCAGGCTTTAGTTTGATCCGTAAATCCTCTAGACACTTCACAAGAATGTTGCTCAACTCCCACTGCCTTCAGCCTCACAAGAGGTAGACATAAATACTTAACACTAGCATAGCTCCCCATGACTCATTTTTTCTCTTTTTTAAATATAGCATCCTATAAACGTGGATACATTCTGAGCAATAAAAATCACATTGTTACTGTTCATCATGCAACCATAACAAATAATTCCTCCTGCCTCCTTTGGACAATTTCCTCCACCAAACTCCACATACTGGTGACCCTCACACAGCTGAGATGGAGTAGTGGAAGCTCTGCTCCATCAGGGAGCTCAGGCAACACAGGCACTCAGCACTGAGGCAGCAGATGTGGAGCTAGGCAGCAAGCTCCATCATCAACCCAACCACTCATATCAACTTTATTAAGAGGAGCAGAACTGGCTCCGGGTACAGGAAGAGCAGGGATTTGCCATAGAGGAACACAGTTTCAGTAGCTGAGAAGCAGCCTGTGCCAGCCTTGGGGAAGCTGCTCACTGAAGAAGTGGTGGTGGAGGCATCACATCACCTCCCTCCCTCCATCACCAGGCCAGAGCTCTCTTCCTTAGAAAAGCCAAACCTGCATTGTCTAGCCAAGCAAATGCCACAGGCTGCTTCAGAAACACTGAGAAAGAAGAGGGGAAAAGTATGGACTAGAGCTTGTTGATTTTCATGGGAATTACCACCCAGTTTCAGCACCCTCCTGTCTGTCCTGCTGCAGACTTTCTTGTGTGATCAATCCTTCATGCTGTGTCTAGCTTTACGGAGTACTTTGGTTTCCTAGCTGTACAAATGAGATAAACAGCAGGTCCCTATCTCACGGGTATGTTGCAAAATAAATAGATTTTGCATTACAAGTGTTACAGGAATGCTTTAAAACTTGCACAAGTATCAAGACTAATCAATCACTGCTCAAAAAGAACCCTAGGACTGATAGCAAATTAAAATCTTACCTACACAAACTTTAGAGTATGCAAGACTGTTTTCTTAGTTTATCTGTTTCTTCTGATAACCATGTTTGCCCCAGTGACTCGCACTGTTCTAGTCACAAGCTGTTTAAGTGCACCAAAGCCTGTCTAGAGAAGTACATGCTTTGCTCTGGCTGCAACAACAGCTGAGACATCAGTCATCCTCTCAGCTGTTCCAAAGACATAGCTGAAAATGCATGTCCATATCCATCCTGCTGTCAGGTGACTGAAAAGTACATTTTTATGTCTTGGACATCTCTAGTAAGACTACCCATGAGAATTTATTTACCATAGTATTTTTCTAATTGTTTCTCCAACATTCTTACTTAACATCTGAAATGAGTGGAGTAGCAGAGCTGCCACTCTCATCCTAGAAACTGGCATTTTAAAGACAAGATAAATAGAAGCCTTTGCCTAAAACTTCCAGGAGTGTGTGTGGCTTAAAAAGCTAATTCCTATTTAAAATAATGACTAAGACTCTGAGGAATCTAACTCTCAAAGTCACACAGGTAGTTTTGAATATGTTACCCTTTCAGAGTAATTATGCCATCAAACTTTCAGTCAAAAGCTGATGAGCGTTACTAATATATGCTGATGAGAGAGACTGAATGTGAAAGATCTTCCTGGTTTATTTACACTCCAGTAAATCAGAAAGCACACCAAGCCGTATTTTCACATAAGACAGTAACAAACCTGACCACAAGGGACATTTAAGGAGGTTAACCCACAGCCCAGGGAGTAGGTTTACTGTAAATTGGCTGCAAGCTGCAGCCATCATCACTGCAGATTATGGAAACTTGGAGCAGTTGTTTGGACTTCAGTGGACTAGCACCAGTCACTACACAAAACAGTGGTCTGGCCCATTACCTGAATCTTTACAAGTCACCATTCAGATGCAAAATAGTCCTCAGGCACTCAGCGACATTCATCTCTAGACCAAGAACTAGGCAGATGCAGTCAAGAGCTGGGATGAAGAAAGAATAAACCATTTTTACCACCCTGCATAAAGTTATACATTTGGTACAATATTCTTTGCAGAAGCAGACCTTCTCAAAGAGAAGGCAACGCAGGCATTGTGTTATCTTGCAGAAGGTGAAAGAGTGACAGGAACTTTTTAGGTTGCTCTACAGTAAAAGAAAGTACGTAGTTAAAGATTTTTCTCTTGAGCCTATCAAATTCCAAATTAACAAAATTTAGACAAAAATCAATATGTAAATTGCACAAGCACTGAACATTTCTGCTGGTCAGTTCTGGATGAAGAGAAGTAGCAGGAAAGGGAATCCCATCCAAAACCGTCTCAGATATTTAGATGCCTTCTGAAGTATCTCAGCTATATTCATGCTCCCAACACATCCCACAAAGAAATAACTTCTACTACTGCATTTTAGAAAGAAGAAAAGTGGACTCAGTGAGAGACAGGCTCATTGGTACCTGTAAGAGTTGCTGACCTTAGCCTATCCACCTTTGTCCAGTTTGTGACATAGAAAGTACTTGGGGGCAGTTTCCCATCCCTTGACCTAGCTCCAGCCATTGGGCTGGTGTCTCAGATCAAATCTGTCTGCCTGTGCAACACTGGAAAAGCAGTGTCTGAAGCATTAAAATTGCAGGAGAGTCAGTAATGAGTACTATAAGTAGAGCAAACTACTTAGAAATACTGTTAATCTCCCCCAACCCTGTCCCTACCCCTTCCCTCAATCGTTATTTCAGGAGACATATTTTTGAACAATTTTTTCGTTATCTAATGGCAAACTGGCTGTCTATTCTATCTTTATGCAAGATTTCCATATATATTACTCCTCCACTGACATTTTCTCACACATACACGGATCAGCAATTGCTCCACTACATTCTCAAACAGAGAATAAAAGAGCCATAAATCTCAAAAAAATGAGTATGCCAAAAAATTCTGCATCTGAAGTTACAGCTGTTCATTTCTCCTTTCTGTTCAGAAAGAGCCCGTCGTGGCTTATTGCAGATGTTGTTGAAGTAGACCTTGTTGCTCTCGATTTACTTTGGATACAAACACTCAGGACCCACTGGAGTGCTGGAACTTTGTTTCCCCACAGAGAAAAATAGAGCCAGTGACATTCAAGTAGAACAGGAAGGCTATTCTCCCCTCCGCAGTAAGTATCTTCTCTCAAGCACCCCTGTAAGCAACAACAGGAGAAAGAAGCAACAACTCCACCAAGGAGTGGGCTAATGTTCCTCCCATCTGCCCATCCCACGCTCATTCTGTTTTCACTTGGACCAAATCCTCCCAACCCCTTCTGCTTTATACTTCATTAAACCTGGGTGCTTCAAACAACAAAAATAATGTCATCCATCTTTGAAAGGTCACTTTCAAGGCACATTTCCGTGTCTTTTAACACCACTTCTCTTCCTCAGCCCTGCCTTGGAAGCCTGAAAATCAATTCCCTATTTTTCACATTGAATCTGTCCCCTGAATCCCAACCTGCTTATTTATGACAGTGAAAACGTATGCAAAGAGCACCACTACCATGCAAAAACACTACCCTCTTCATTCCTGTGGATTCGTGCTAATATTCTCCACCTCCAGAGTCTGAAGTACTCCCTGCATTGAGAGCTGCACATTCCCATGCTGAGGTGTAATCCCTCCTAAGTCCACCTGTGCAGGTAAAAGAAGGGATGAGCAGTCATGGTGAAGTTACAATGCTGAGCCAAAAGCAGCTCCACAAAGTGTAGGGCCCTGCATGGCTCCAAAGGCTGAGCAAGTCTGAAGCAAGGAGCCACCAGAAGTGACAGCTTAGCTGAAGCAATGACAAACAAATAAACCAGGCAAAACCAATTTATTAAGAGTGGTCAAGCTGAAATCTAGAGCCCAAAACTTTTACAGGGCATTCTGATTCATCCTAATAAACTGACTCACCTGGAGCCAGAAGGTCAGTAGGAATGCCAGGCTGAGGTTATTGGCTTGAATCCAGCTACAAAAAGGACTTCACACCCAAGGAAGGAAGATAAAAATGAAAGGGCATAAATGAATGAAGCTGAACAGTTTTGCTCAAGGAGCCTTCCATAATTAAGAGACGGGAGTAGAGTTTCTGCTCAAATGTTGTCAGCCCTGAACTACCTCTAGGAGCACATGGTGCAGGTAATGGGCCAAGGGAGGATTCAGGACACTGCAGTCAAAGAAGAGCCTAAGAAACCACAGCACATCATCAACAATAATGAATAATCACATTCATTTTTCCTATATCCATCTGCCTTACGCTGCCTTTGCCAGTGACAACACCAGCTCATGTGCAGGACTCATCTTCTTCCTTCCAGTCCCCAAATGCCATGTCTCCACCAGTGCCAAAAAATGCCTGGGGAGAAGGCAGAAAGTCCTCTCTAACCACTTCTGATACAATGTTATTCCTCCCTAGCGTTAACCTCAGTCCCAGGTAAAGAGAAAACATCCAATGTGACACATGCCAAAAGTTCCCCCTACAAAAAATGCAAGTTTAGTTTCTGCAATTCGCAGCATCTCTGCAAAAAATTTTGAGCTTGTGAAAATGCCCACCAAAAACTTAAATAAATAGAACTGCCACTCACATCATTTCTGAAAAGAGCTGCTGGGCCAGATCTGATCCTAGTGCAGCTCCTCAGGAGTGATGTTGGTGGGGTTTGGCCCTCTGCAACCTGGGTATACACTCTATCATACTGGCTATCTCCTGAGTGGAGGAGCAAAATCAAAGAAAGGCAAGCAAATTGATGCATAACTATAAGAGGAAGCTAGTCAAACCTATTTTCTACATACACTATTCTTTTTAAGGAGATGCTGTCAACTTGGTATTTTCAGACTCAAATATCTAGAAAGAAATCTTACCTCTCTTAGGCAGTCCAAAGCTCTACCACAGAGAGGTGTTTTTCTTTAAAGCTCTTACTTCATAATTTCTTTGCCACACCCCTTGTTCTTTCTCTTATCTTTCTTCTAGCCTTTCTTAAATTAATAGACTCTGTTTTTGCAAATCTGTTTTAACAGATTCAGAGCAAGAGGCAAGTACCTTTCATACAGAAAAATGACAGCTTTAGGCCTTTGAAAAGCATCTCTCTTGTGCAGAAAGAGCCTGAGCTAACCTGAGATAATTTCAGAGTAAAACTCAGAAAGCACATCTATAGCTGATATGACTATAAAGTTGATTCACTTTTCTTAATATCAACTCTTGTATGAACAGTAGTTTCCAGGTAAGATGTACATAAACATTTCCAGTAAATAGCATCCCTTTAGGCCTGCCAACAAAATCTGAACTTAGATGATTTAAGCTGCTTGAGGAGTTGATGGCTTAGGTTTTTGTATTTCCATGGCATTACTAGAGAACAGTGCCAGCTCCCAGTGCTGAAGGGCGGCAGTTCTACTGTGCTGGGAAAAAGCCTCACGCTGGGGTCACGGCTCCCCTGTGGGCTCTGCTCTTCAGAAAAGCCCTGTCTCCACTCTGACCTGCCGGTGTGAAGTCGAAAATTGTTCCACGACGTTATCAGCTCGACAGGGAGGGTCACTGGAGCAGAGGAGTGCAGGATGCTTGAGACTGATCCATCCGCGGTCTAACACTCAACTATCTCCTCAGCTTGCAGCCAGCGTGGCTTTATCTTAGTTTCTCTGTCTAGGAAGCAGAGTTTTATACGTTGTTTCTAGGGCTCTTGAGCCATTGATTAAAAGAGAGAAACAAACAAAAAACCTACAAGCTTTCTTTCTAATCCCCAGCAATCCCAATCACAAGGTCTGAAAAATCCTTGTCCTATCCTTTTCTTAAAGCAGAGAGTTAAAAAAGCAAAGCAAAATAAAGTAAAACCAGAAAAAACCAAAACAAAACAAACCAACAAACCCAAACCCGTACCTCCTCCTCCTTGTTTCTTTGTAACTGATGATAGCATCTCTAACCTTCTAAAAGTTACGGTAGCTCGTCCAAAGTACTCAGTGATCCAAGAGCAATTATAATGCAAGGTAAGAATCCTCGCCATACCCAGATCACATCCAAACACCCGGGGTAGGACAGTAAAATATTACCGTGGCTCTGAATCTGTGGCGAGGGGAATAACCCCTGACGCAAGCAAAATCCAACAAACCCTCAACTTACTAAGATCTTCCATTACACCGCGTAACTCAGAGCGACCCCTCTCCTCAAGAGCGCACCCCGGAGCGGACACGCACCGCACGGCGTTCCGACCATTGCGCCATACATTCCCTTTTCCCGGCGCTCGGCGGGGCACGGACCCCGAGCCCCCGCACCCCACCCGCCGCACGAAGCCCCCGTACCGTCCGTCCCGCGCCCGGCGCTGCTGTGAGCGGCGGCTCCGCGGCGACAGCCGGCGACAGCGCTTTCTTCCCGACACCGAGCTGCGGCCAGGGAAAGCGGCGGTGCCCGGGGCGCGCTGCTCCCGACGGGGGGGCTCATGCCAGCGTGGGGCGCCGCATTTCAGCAGGAATCGCTGTGGGGAGAGGAAAGAAGTAGAGGGGGAAGCCCCGCCGCGGTTACCGC